>CM035179.1:7940677-7957662 GCA_020233015.1 Callinectes sapidus
TTAGACCAATAATGGGACTAGCAAATTAGTAAACTTTTTTATTCTCTGTTGTCCTTGGCCAGCTCCCCCCTCTTACATAAGAAAAACTAAAGCCTTTTGAAAGTAGTGGAGGTGAGGCACAGAAGTGTTTTTGAATATGTTCCCGTCCCCAGCCTTGTGTTCCCTTCGTGACGGTATGAAGTGTGACAGATTGACTCAGCAAGTTGGCGACATTCGCTGGCCGTGCTGCTCCCTAGACGATGCCTCCCCACAACGCCTCACCCCGCTCACTTCAGTTCTACTTCTCTCCCCCACCCCGTCCCTTCGTTATTCATACTTCTAAATTCCGCCCCGTCCGCAGCACTCACTCCATCATAATACAGGTCGGCCCACCACTACGCGTCAGACCGTGGCCTACTTCGTTAGCAGAGTTTGCACGACAACCCATGACTCGAACACTTTTAAAAGAGAAATATCACGGTGTCTTTCATTGTTTGGTGTTCTCTCTTATCCTTTTTGTAATGCTTCAGTTTTATACAAGATTTTTCATATATATACATATTTTTTTCAAGGACGCTTTCAGCTTGCTACCCTGCTTCACAATTACCAACACCGTGACTTGGATACTTTCGTGTGAAGGCTTGACTTGTCGGTCTTTACAAATAAGAAACAATATTAATACTACCAGTAGTATAATGTACATGGCGTTGGTACGGCAGGTGTCCTCGCATCACCCCAGGTTGCACAGGTACCTGATGCTTTAATGCAAGGCCTCCTCAGATCAAGACAAGACTTGAGGGTCACACAGACACCCTCCGGAATAAAGAGTAGTACAGCTCAGCCTGCATCACGTCCTGCAGTGGCCAGCTGCTCCCCGTGGTCGGTGTCTCTCCACACAAAACAACGCGGCGAGGCTGTACTTAGCGAGGCTCAGGCGCGTGGTTCCTTTCTAATACAATCTGTTTTGTCCACACGTACAGCGAAAATGAAATGGTATTATATAAAATCATATCAACTGCTCTGGTTATGGCGAATGTATCTTAAAAATATATCATGCCACGCACGAATGTCACTCAGGAGCCGTGGTGGTTGTCAGCGGGGAGAATCGTCTGCTGCTGCTGCTGCTGCTGCTGCTGCTGCTACTCCCTCGCCTCCTCCAGCAGCGTCTCATCAGGCCGTACGTCAGGCTGCCTCGTACGTCAGGCCGCCACGCTACACGACTCAACATTTTACTGTCACTCAGGCGACTCCACCGGGAAGGGATAAGTCTCCCGGGTGTCATCGGATCACTGTCGTCAAGGTGGTTGGCCTCACTGCCGAGCCATTACTCAGGGCGCCTCGGATAGCAGCGGGGAGCCTCGCAGCCTCAGCCACACAGCATCGCCACAGTCTTGTAAACTTCAGAATTCTTTGCTTGGCCATCGCTGGGTCTTTTCGTATGCTGGCGAGAGGCAGTGCTCAGGGCGCTGCTGGACTTAGGTACAGCGGGAGAACAGACGCCAAACACAGCAGCAGCAGGAGTGGTGCCAGGTGGTGAGGACCAGTGGCGCTCTGCATGGCCGCGCGGTGCTCACCTGCTGAGAGAACACACTGTAAAACCTGACGAAAGCACATAAATGACAAACACCAACGTGCACTGTGTTTTGAAGAACATGTGCTGTATGATTAACTGTTAGTGACACAAACTTGTTCAGCAAACCATGCACTCTAGCCACAGTGCAGTGACACACCACTCCGACACAGCGGGCGTGGCTTTGCACTAAAGAAAGAATGATGTCTTGATTATTACGTTATAGACAACAAACACTTCCCAAAATACCGTGTTTTGCCGCCGATAAGACACTGTGGCTATGATCTCAGTGAACAAACATGTCTGCTGTCCAATAAGAAAAGACATTACCTGATATTCTTTTTTAATGCAAGAGGGGAAAGCTGGCAAAGATATATATAAAAAAAATAACAATGCAAATCAAAAGCCCACTAGTTTGTCAGTCCCCTTAAAGTTTAAAAGAGTTAGCCGAAAGACAGGGACAAATGCCTTGAAACCTCCCTCTTCAATAAAGCCAAGTCTACCCTTAAAGTGCGTGTCATGGGCAGCAAAACACGGTAAAGACGAAAGCACTGGAACCTTGAGTCCCGCGAAGAGTAGCCGCCGCCCGCTGAGGTCCCGCACTCAGACACACCGGCTGCTGCGACTCCGCCTGGGGCTCACCGTTGAGGACGTGGACGGTGGTGGTGGCGCGGCGGCCGTTGGAGGGCGTGCACGAGTAGGTCCCGGAGTCTGAAGGCGTGGCGTTCCTCATGAGCAGGTGGCTAATGGTGTTCTCGCCAGCCTGCGTTATGACCGTTACACCGCCACGCCCCTCGTAGTCCAGCACCTGCAGAAGGGACGCATCCTCAGCCACACACTATGCAGGGGGACGCCTCGACGCAGTTTCTACTTAACCCCTTCAGTACTGGGATGCATTTTCATATTTATTCTACTTATTATCTGTCGATTTCCTACAGCTTTAGAAACTCATTTGGGGACTGAAATAGTACAGACTGGCAGTTAATATTCTTACCTCCATAGACCCTTCCTAATGTCAATAAAATCTTATCATACCTAAAACTGACGGTAAAAATGTATCCCAGTACTGAAAGTGTTAAGAAATTCCACTCATGAAGATTCCACCATTGAATTCTCATCTAAAATCATTTCCCCGATGATAAATTCCCATCGGTCTAACTTCACCTCATGCATCACCATCTCGGGGAGTCTTGTGGTACGAAAGTGCGTGAAGAAACATACCCGAGAGAAATTCAAGGTTTAGTGGATAACATATACAGTACATCCTTCCTTTCCCTTACTCCCCTTCCTCCCCTTCCTTCCCTTTCCTTCCCTTCCCTTGACGCAACACAAGACTTTTTCATCCTATAAGTACCTCCTCCCCATTCCTGCAGAAATAAATGAAAGAGAAACTGAATTAAAAAGTTTTCTTTATATTTTTAGTTAGCTGGCAACACCACACGGCCATTAAAGCCTCCATCCTTTGCCCCATAAACGTTACAGCGTTCTCGAGGAGCCTCCTTCCCGGGAAAACTAAAGGTGCCCGCTACTCCCAAAGAAAATTAAAAGCGGCAAAATAAAAACAATATAAAAAAACTCACAATCAACCCAAGTCTAACAGAACAGCGCATGAGAGAGAGAGAGAGAGAGAGAGAGAGAGAGAGAGAGAGAGTCTGTTGTAAAAAAAAAGTGTGTGTGTGTGTATGTGTGTGTGTGTGTGTGTGTGTGTGTGTGTGTGTGTGTGTGTGTGTGTGTGCGTGTGTGTAATAGCAACTACGCGTGTGGCTCATTGGTAAAGTTCTCGCATTATAACTTTAGCCACAAGGGATCGAGTTCCGGACCACAGGGGGAACGCTTACTGAGTGGACGTTTGGCTCACCTTGTCGTGATGGTACCAGTAGACGAAGACGGGGCGATGAGTACCGTGCAGCACCACACACGTCAGATTGATGAGGGAGCCGCAGTGCACGAACACCTCTGGCCCGTTCAACACCTCAGCCTTGGGAACTGCAGGGGAGAAAATAAGAACATTAGACAACAAGGGAGGCTGCATGAAATAGTCAAGTCTACACGTGACAGTCTAACTATGAAACGTAAGATGTATTTTTCAACCCCTTCAGTACTGGGATGCATTTTGATATCTATTTTGCTTATTATTTGTCGATTTTATGCAGGTTCAGAAATTGATGTTGGGATTAGAATAGTGCAGACTCTGGCCATTAATCTTCTGATCTCCACAGACCCTTGCTAATATCAACAAAATCGTTTAATCACACGCAAAACTCACGGTAAAAAGTATGTCCCAGTATTGAAGGGATTAACTATCATTCACATCCATAAATATGAGTAGTATTCTTTTGTATATTCTAATAATCAAACTATAAAAAAAGAATCGTTTGATAACATTTAGATGTCTCTATAAAAGACAGAGAAAACATAGAATCTTATAAAACTGCAGTACAAAACTAAAAGCGTCTATAAATTTACTTGTTTATGGGAGATTTCTGGGATTAAAAGGTGAAAAAACGAATGCAATAAATGAGGAAAATAATATCAAAGAGTGAAAAAACAATTGGAAGAACTAGAAAATATTAAAGAAGAGGAGCTAAGGGAAAAATAAAGAGAAATGACAATAAACAAAGAGATGAAAGAAAGGAAGGATAAACAAAAGATGATGGGGGTCTGGAAAAAATATTAGGAAAGGAAGTGAAAGTAAAACAAGAAGGGTGGAGGCAAGGAATAACAGAGAAAATAAATGAAGGTTCGATAAACTGCAACAAAGGAAGGACAGGAACAGAAAACAAGGATAACGAAAGAGTGGAAAGGTAAATGAAGAAAGATAAAAGCGATAAAACACATAAAAAAGGAAAGAAAAGTTAGAAAAAGCAAAGGTAGACTATTTAAAAGGAGAAAGAAAAAAAACGACGATAGAGAAAGAATAAGAATATCACGAAAAAATACCTAAATGAAGATTGACGATAGAAAAAACGTCAAAGGAAAAGAGAAAAACAATAAAAAATCATACGAAGAAAAGAAAACAGAGATAGGAGAAAGAAAAAAACGGGTAAAAAAAGAAGAAAGAATGCACGGAGGAAGGGGAGATAAAACTAAATGTGGCAGAGAGAAAGAGGGGGGAGAGAGAGAGAGAGAGAGAGAGAAAGAGAGAAAGACAGGAAAAAAAAGGAGATGAAGGCAGAGAGAGAGAGAGAGAGATAAGAAAAGAGAGGCAACTGATGGAGAAACATGGAGGAAATGGAGGTACCTGATGGAGAAACATGGAGAGAAGAAGTAAAGAAACAAGTAGAAAAGGAAGGAAGGAAAGATGAATGATAGAGAGACAGAAGAAAAAAGGGAGGTAAGTGATGTAGAGAAAGAGGGAGGAGGAGGAGGAGGAGGAGGAGGAGGAGGAGGAGGAGGAGGAGGAGGAGGAGGAGGTGATTGATAGAGGAAAGGACGGAGGTGAAGGAACTCTCTCCCTCTCCCTCTCCCTCTCTCTCTCTCTCTCTCTCTCTCTCTCTCTCTCTCTCTCTCTCTCTCTCTCGGCCCCTGTTGTTCTTAGGCAGGCTAATGCTAATCTTAATCTCAGAAGGGAAGGAAGGAAGATGGGGACGAAGTGTGTTTTAGAATATTGTGTTTTATATAATGCTTATCAATCTATCTATCAGTATCTATCAGTCAGTAAGTCAGTTCATCTATCTATCTATCTATCTATCTATATATCTATCTATAATTCTATCTATCTATCTATCTATCTATCTATCTATCTATCTATCTATCTATCTATCTTTTTTTCTTTTTCTTTTTTTTCTTTCTGTGTAGGTGTTTATTTGTGTTTTTTTTTTTTTTTTTATGTAAGAGGGGAAACTGGTTAAGATAAAAAAAAGTGTGTGATAAAAGGACCACTGAGGTGCCAGTCCCCAAACAAGGGCTATGGAAGTGAAATTGGCATGCTTACCTTCCTCCCTAATTACATACTTATCTATCTACCTATCTGACTATCTATATATCTATCTATTTGTAGTTTTGTTCCTTATACACACAAAAAACGCGCATACAAAAGTTTCATAGTCTACAGTACTGTTTTCATGTGTTAAGTTGTCATTATATACTTATCTATCTACAAATCTGTCTATCTATATACCGATCTATCCATATGTTTGTTTCTTATACATAGAAAAATACATATAAAAAAAAGGATTTCATAGACTTCAATACGATTTTTTCAGATGTATGTTATCAAATACTTATCTATCTACCAATCTGTCTATCTGTATACCGATCTATCCATATATTTCTTTCTTATACACAAAAAAATATATAAAAAAAGGGTTTCATAGACTGCAATACATAAAGCCAGGGATACCAGACAGATTTTCAAATGTACGTTGTCCCTTTCTTTCATAGTCATGTTCTCTCTCCCCCCGTCTCCCTCACCCTCTCTCTCTCCCTCATGCACCACCCTTCATCATCCCTGAGACACAAGCCGCCTCATATTTCTCCCCGCCACCCGAGAGCTTCGTCCACCACTGCTTCGGAATCTTTATAAGGCGCGACGGCTGCTGGTGGGGAGTGCAAGCCATTGGTCCGTATTCAGAAACACTTCATCACTGCACCTCTACTATTTCAAAGGGCTCCTCTTTCAATGACACCAGTTTTCAAGGGGGTTCTTATGGTTCTAATGACAAATGATCAAGGTTGCTGTATTATTGACAGGAGAAGCACCCTCAGAAAGTCGTCTTGTAATATCTGTGGCTTTGGAAAATAGTCGTGGTGAGAGAGCGGAGTGTTTCTGAATAGGGATATCTGCTTTCTCATCTTGACTACTTTTCCAATCCCACAAAGATGATTAGCGTGGGTTTTCAAGAGTGTTTTTCCCGTTAATAATAAAGAAATCCCATCACTCTGCCTCTAGAATCGTAAAAAAAACATCCTAAAAAACTTGCATCAATTCAAATAAAGACTTTTGAAATAGTGGAGGTGAAACACAGAGGAGTTTGAGAATCCGAGCCATTCTCTCCCGCCACACCCATCTTGTCCCGGCGCACCCAGCAGCCACCCAGCCGCCACCCAGTCCTGTCCTGCCAGCTCTCCCTGCCCTGCCTGCTCGCTCCCCCATGTGTCTCTCCTCTGACAAGTGATAACGGAACTTTGCTGAACACTGACGGTTGTTAAATGTTGGGTGCAAGTAATTGTTTATGGACTTTACACTAGTATGGGATGCTTTAGTTTATCATGTTAGGGGGATTTGAGGTTTATTTGGTGAGGATTCTATATGAAACTTTTAACTATATGTATGTAATAAACGGTGGGGAAAATATTAATTCCTTCAGTACTGGGACACATTTTTACCACGAGTTTTGGGTGTAACTAGACTATTTTATCAGCATTGGGAAGGGTATATGGAGAAAATTAATGGCCACAGTCTATACGATTTTAATACCCATATGAGTTTCAGAAGGTGTACAAAATCGACGAATAATAAGCAAAATATACATAAAAACGCCTCCCAGTACTGAAGGGGTTAACTATAAGTAAGTAATAAACAGTGGATAAATATTTATAATCCTGTTTGATGTTGCATTGCAGATTAGCTATGATGTTCGATAGAAGTTCATTTGGTGATAACCTCGATGTAATTAATGATTAACTCTATGGAAAGCAAGATGGAAAATGTTAATAATGGTTTGGTGATCAAATTCAGAGTGGGGTACTTCACTGCGTTATTCAATTGTGAAGTGATACGAGTTTATTTAGTGAAAGGCTTCGAAAAATTCAGGATTAACTTTATGTAAACGCAGGGTGGAGAATATTATTAATGCTCCTGTATTTCCAATTTCCTATGACTGGACTTTATTTACGAGGAAGGTTTAAAAATATTTATCTCTAGCCTTTGTCTAACTCTTTTTGACCTGTCAGGATTAACGTGATGTAAATGCAGAGTGGAGAATATTAATAATAGTTCTGTAATTTCAATTTCCTGTGACTGGACTTTATTTAAGAGGAACGTTTAAAGATATTTGCCTCTAGCTTTTGTCTAACTCTTTTTGATCTGTCAGAATTAACTTTATATAAATGCAGGGTGGAGAATATTAATAATAGTTCTGTATTTCCATCTGTCTATGACTGGACTTTACTCAAGAGGAAGGTTTCAAGATATTTACCTCTACCCTTTGTCTAAGTCTTTCCGGACCTATCAGGGGGGTTGGTATCATTATTATCTTCATCTCTTCTTTCATCTTTTTTTGTTCTTCATTATTCCTGTTTCTAAATACAATGGTTGAACATTTAATGCCAAGTACCCATTGTTTTGTGTATCTTTGTTATTCTGATGTGTGCTGGAATACATAGTTTAGAGGAGGTTCACTTGTTTATTGTCTTATGTTGTCATTCTCCAGGTTCTTCCTCTTACATAAAAGAAAGAAAGGTGGTTCAGTTTGTTGTGATATTTTACTTGAGTGTTTTTTGGTGAAAGTCTCGACGAAATTCCAAATCAACTCTATATAATGCAAGGTAAAAAATATATATTTAAACTGTCCCACTTGGTGATGAATTTCGGACTAGAATATTTTGTTTTGTTAGTCCAATAAACTCGACACACATTTATTTGGTCAAAGAGCTTGGATAGAATTTATGATTAAGTATATATATAATGCAAGGTGGAAAATATTAATAAATGTTTGGTGATAAAATTCCGGACCAACATGCTTTGGTTTGTTACGCTTGTAGTTGTAATGCTCCACACACACAAGTTTATTTGATGAAAGCCACGACAACATTCATGATAATCAACTTTAAATGATGCAGTTCCAACGCACCACGCAAAACAAAACACACATCATTATCGTATATCTATGGTGGGAATAATAATAAAAAAAGAAAACATCATACTTTAAAAAATCATTAATGTGCATCAACTGTTTCCATAATGATTAACCCCTTCATTACTGGGACGCATTTTTACCACGAGTTTTAGGAATGATTAGACTATTTTATTGACATTAGGAAGGATTTACGAAAGTCAGAAGATTAATAGACAGAGTCTTCACTATTTTTGTTCCCCACATGAGTTTCTGAGGCGGTATAGAATCGAGAAATAATAAGCAGAATAAGTTTGGAAATGCATCCTATTACTGGAAGAGGTTAACAGCAGGCCCTGATCTCTGCTGCGTTATCATTCTCTCTCTCTCTCTCTCTCTCTCTCTCTCTCTCTCTCTCACCTCTCTCTCTCTCCGTCTCTCTCTCTCTCTCTCTCTCTCTCTCTCTCTCTCTCTCTCTCTCTCTCTCTCTCTCTCTCTCTCTCTCTCTCTCTCTCTCTCTCTCTCTCGTCCATCACTGAACGTGACACTGAAGACTAACTGATACCAACTGAAAACTTATACACTAAATCTTAACCCCTTCAATACTGGGACGCGCTTTCATACTTGTTTCATTATTTGTCGATTTTATACAGCTTCGGAAACTCATGTGGGGATTAGAATAGTACAGACTCTAACCATTAATCTTTTGACCCCCCATAGACCCTTCCTATTGTCAATAAAATCGTCTAATCACACCCAAAGTTCGTGGTAAAAATATATCCCATTACTAAAAGGGTTAACTGATCACTAAATGAAGTTAATTTATGTCAACTGGAAATTAACGAAATAAAACTTAACTAAATTAAAATCAAAAGATTCAATTAAATAGAAAAAAATGAAAAAAATTAGATTTCCACCTAACTAATTAACTGATTAACTGACTGATTAACTTAGTACTTAACTAGATATCCAATTAACGAGCCAACTAACGAACGAACACTGCACGATTCTAGCGAGAGAGAGAGAGAGAGAGAGAGAGAGAGAGAGAGAGAGAGAGAGAGAGAGAGAGAGAGAGAGAGAGAGAGAGAGAGAGAGAGAGAGAGAGAGAGAGAGAGAGAGAGAGAGAGAGAGAGAGAGAGAATTCTATACAAGCTTTCTTTCTAATTGTATACAAAAAATATGAAAAGATTAATGATTTGATACTTTTTTGTACTTTTTTCCCATTTTCTCCCACGATAATTAATGAAGTCAAGTAAAAAAAAAGAGAAAAAAATGCCATATAAGACGATTTCAAGAGATAATTCATTAGAAATCCTTTTATAGCAACTTTTCTCCAATCTCTCTCTCTCTCTCTCGTTCTCTCTCTCTCTCTCTCTCTCTCTCTCTCTCTCTCTCTCTCTCTCTCTCTCTCTCTCTCTCTCTCTCTCTCTCCCTCTCTCTCTCTCTCTCTCTCTACTTGACACAATATAGTGGCAGTGGTTGTATATAATAACGAGATGAGGGAGAACTAATTTCCAAAGTTCACGAGGAAGTTACATCATAACCGCTTCTCTTATTTCACATCTTGGCCGAGTGGGGAAATGAAAATGTGATTCTTTGGTGCCCAGGTGGAACTGAAGAGAGAGAGAGAGAGGGAGAGAGATAGGTAGATGTGTGGGAAGGAATGAAGGAAGGAAGAAAGGAAGAAAGGAAGGAAGGAAGGTAGGTAGGTAGGAAGGAAGGAAGGGAGGGAGGAAGAGAGGAAGGAGGGAAGGAAGGAAGGAAGGAAGGAAGGAAGGAAGGAAGATAGATAGTTAGATAGATAGGTAGATAGATGGATGGACAGAAAAATAGAAATAAAAAACAAGAACAAAAATAGAATAAGAATATACAAGAAAACAGTAGGAAAGAAAAACTAATGAACTGAGAAAGAGATGGATGGATAATTTGGAAGACAATAGATAACAGACAATAGAAAGACAAACAAGCAGATAGATAGACGCAGGTAGCCAATAATCAAATCAATTCATCCATTCCTAAATCATTTCAAAAGTCAAAATGGAATAATACAAATGTGCTAATTCTGAAGACATAAGATTTAATACTCTCTCTCTCTCTCTCTCTCTCTCTCTCTCTCTCTCTCTCTCTCTCTCTGCAGGTATGCCGGGGCGAGGCGTGTCCGGTATTTCCAACAAGTCACCAGAGCCGAGGCTTTGCACACCCAATAATGGTAAGGCCCGGAATGGAATAAATTGGTGTGCCATTTAAATGCTCGTTAACGGCGATGTTAATGAATGGCCCGCGCTCCAAATTATGAATAAATGCAACGTGTGTCTGTGTATATGTGGTGCTGTGTGGCTGCTGTGTGTGTGTGTGTGTGTGTGTGTGTGTGTGTGTGTGTGTGTGTGTGTATGTGTGTGTGTGTGTGTGTGTGTGTCCAAGTACATAGCACACACACACACACACACACACACACACACACACACACACACACACACACACACACCTGCTAATTACTCCTTACATACGTCTAATCTGCTTAACGTAAACTTCAAGCAGCGGTAAACTCTCTTGGAAAGGCTTCGTAAACAACAAGAGGCCCACCACCACCTCCACCACCTCCACCCCCTCCACCTCGGCGTAGCTTTTACCAAAACACGCAGTGGAGCAAATACTTCCCACACCGCTTCCCCAATTTTCCTTATTGTCACTATCCACCCTTTTCTATTTGAGCTTAACAGTTTATTTGCTCGCTTCCAGTATTTCAAATCACTAATGACTGGTCCTTTTATGCGGGGGAGCAGAGGGGGGGAAAAGGAAGGGTAAAAGGAAGGGTAGGCTGAGACAAAGAACATTATGCATTCTTTTCTTTCTTTTTTAGGGTTTTGGGAAGGTACCAGTCATATACACATATCAAGTATTTTTTTATGAAGTTAGAGGGGAAAATATATCAATGGTAACAGAAAGAGTTCAACAAAGAGGCCCATTTAGTTGCCAGTTCCCGTGCAGGTCAGAGAGAGTTAGCCAAAAGAAAGGGATAAATGTTTTGAAACCTCTCTTTTTAATGAGTTCAGGCAGGGAGTTCCAGAATTAAGAGTTGACAAATAGTGAGCAGAATGAATATGAAAACGTGTCATGGTACTGAGGGGGTTAATTGTGTGACTGTTAATGACACCACGACACTTTATTTTGGTCATAAATGACACTTTCAACGAGGAGAAGTATGCTGAACTATAGACACTTTAAAGGGTTCAACTTCACTACTGCTCTTCTGGTGACAGGGCAATGTTATATAACGTGACAATTTTACACTAAAGTTGTACCAGACTATTTCATTAAGCTTATGATAGACCCACAGCTGATGGAGAGAGAAATCTACATAGGTTTGCCATATTTCATTAAGTCTATAAAAAGCTAAGTTTATGAAAAAATGAAAAAAAAAAAAAAAAATAGAGCTAGACTTCATTGAATACCGAAAAATGAGCTGCATCTCATTAGGTGTATACGGGGAAGTTTGCTACAGTTCAAACTAATTCTTGTCAGTAAAGTATTGAAGAACATTTCATATTATCCCACGAGTTGTATGTATCAAAACAACGTATGTATATTTTTTTATTATTATTACTTCATTATTCTCTTCTTTACCTTTTCTTGAATATTCTTTTAGCACACTATTCAATATTTTACAATGCATTATTACATTTTTCATTCTTCAGCCATTGTATCTTCATTAATTTCTATTATGTCTCGTATCATTATCGTTATTATGCTACGTTATCTAACTTTTCCTCTGCACCTTTGTTCTCTCTTCATTCTTTTTGCCCTCGTGTCACAATAATAAGCATTACTCCTGTCATTATTTCTCCATGCTGTTTATAGTTATCATTCCTTCACGTTATTTTATTTTTCCCTCTCTTATCACGTTCCTCCCCCTTACTCTTTCACTCGAAGCGTCCTGCAATTACTTCCTTGACTGCACTGCTGTTTGTTGTCCTCTCTTTTATAGTATTTCATCGATAACATATGTGCCTGCACCCCCAAACCTTAACTAATGTACTGTGTGTGTGTGTGTGTGTGTGTGTGTGTGTGTGTGTGTGTGTGTGTGTGTGTGTGTGTGTTGATTCATTTTAACCTTTTGTACTTATAGAGATTGATACAATGGACAGCATTACACTACACGAGGCTAATTACAAAGCTCAGAAGCCTTGCGAACCTTTTATAATTGCCTGTTAGTTGACATCAATACGCAACTTGCAGCATAATTGGCTTGAATTAATCGCATCATTAAAAGCTGCAAATTTAATGATACGATTTATAGCAACATAATACGTACTGTTATTATTATCATCACCATCATTATTATTATTATTATTATTATTATTATTATTATTATTATCATCATTGCTTCATTAGTACTCTTTTTAATCATTACAACTGTATTTTTTCCTACATCTTAGTTCATTTAGCTTTTCTTCATAATAACAATTAAAAAACTTACAAAGGACCACTTTTATCATTGCTTTGTTAGTACACTTTTCAATCCTTACGTCTGTATTTTTTCCTATAAATTAGTCCATTTAGCTTTCCTTCATAATAACAATTCAAAAGCTTACAAAGGACGACTATTATCACAACACTCTCTCTCTCTCTCTCCCTGGCGTGCTTTTGTGCTCACAACGGGGTTACATTTTGGCGCGGGTCTGCCTTTCCATAGACATTAGTGCTGGTGTTGCTGCTGCCGCTGCTTCTGACGCTAATGCATTTGTGCAGTGGCTGTCAAAAGTAGTAGGATATTTTTTTGTGTTTTACTGTTTTGTTCCTTTTTTTGAAATGAAAGTGTACGGAAAGGCAGAACCACAGGCAAAATGAAAGAAATATTTGTAAAATGGCTATGAATAAAATGTTGACGGGGAATATATTGTAGTGTAAAATATATATAACTGTTGTTGCTATTATCATTACCTTAATCCATTATTAATTTTTCTATCGTTATTATTATTATTACTACTATTCTCACTATCATTACTATTTCTTGCATCATTATCATTCATCGTACTTTCTTGTAACAGTTCCTCGGATTAGTGTACAATATCGCGGCGGTAAACAATGCTTATCTAATAGAAAACGTGATATTAACCTATAAATCCTGCAGAAGGCACGCGTGGTGTACAGCAGTGATGGGCATAAGGTACGATTACACGCAATATCCAGCCCTGTAGTACACGCTCAGATTAAAATGTTAGACGTGTAGGGATTCTCTCTCTCTCTCTCTCTCTCTCTCTCTCTCTCTCTCTCTCTCTCTCTCTCTCTCTCTCTCTCTCTCTCTCATAACGCTGCTACCACTTCTCGTTCTTTTCCACCTATTCCTGTCACAGCAATTGTAGCAGCAATAACAATGGTGATGATAACAACAACAACAATAACAACAACAACAACAACAATGACTATTACTACAACTTCCGCTACTACTACTACTACTACTGCTACTGCTACTGCTACTACTACTACTACTACTACTACTACTACTACTACTACTACTACTACTACTACTACTAATAATAATAATAATAATAATAATAATAATAACAATAATACAAACAATAGCAATTACGTACTTATGTGTACACAACATATGAACAGGATTTTTCAGGTTTAGATGGACGTATGAAGAGGTAGACAGATAGATAGACAGACAGGCAGAAAGAAAGAAAGATAAAAAGATACGGACAGACAAACAGACAGACACATGATGAATAAGTAGGTGAATCAATAGACAGGTAGATAAGGAGTCATAATGATTACTACTACCATCACCATTACTACTACCATTACCACCACCACCAACACTCACTCACCAACCGCCTTCATATGATTACTACCACTACCACCACCACCACCACCACCACTACCGGTTCTACTCACCAACCACCTCCAGATTCACCACGAAGCTCAACACAGGCTTAGTAGCGACCTGGCACTGGTACATCCCGGCGTCCTTGAGGGTGACTCTTTCGATCACCAGCCGCCACTCCTGCCGCTCCTCGTTCAGTGACACAGTGATACGGTCGTCGCTGTTATACTTGTACTCTCCGACTGACAGGATATGAAGGTCCTGGTGGCGCATCCATGACACCTGACGGAGGGAAGGTGTCAGGGTGCGATGTGTGTAAGAGGGTGAGGGGAGGCGTGAATGATACCGGGAAAGGGGAAGGGGGAAGGGGGAAGGGGAAGTGGAAGAAGAGTGGATGTTTATGAAGGAAGAATAAAGGAGAGGATAGCATGTTTGCTGAGCGTTAAGCGTTAAGTTGGTAAATTTTAAAATAACTGTTGTGACGGCTCTAAAAATGCATGAGATATGCACACTTTACTTGAACAACTGCAGAGAAGTATAGTAAGAGGTGTAATCACGCTAAGTAATGGAGACAACCTAATTTCAGTCAGCATAAATATGTAAATAAATGTGAAACACGCATATACACATAATTGCTTCGTAAAGGCAGAAATGGTAGTCTTACGCTCATCTACATCTATAATGAGACATAAAAAAGCTGAGAAAATATTAAAGTTGTTCATTTAGATAATAATGATGAGAAGAATGTATGTAAAAATAATCAGCTTAATAATTATTGTTATTATTGTACTAGAATATAAAAAGACACCATTAAGTAAGTGAAAACAACTGTCACAGCTCAAAAAGGTGCTAATTTAAATCAATATGACGAGAAGAGCATATATAAAAACCAATCAGTTTAGTAAGTATTGTTGGAATCGTACTGGAATATAGACAAAAAGCGTTATTCAGTGATGGTGAGTGAATATAACTGCCACTGTCACAGCTCGAAAGGAAACAGAAAAGAGAACACAGCTGCCACTGTCACAACTTGAAACAGAAAACTGAATAAAACTGTCACACCTCAAGGATAAAAAAACAGAAAACAGAATCCCTCTCACCGCTTTCTCATCATTATTGACAACACGACAGGCCAGCACCGCAGTCTTGCCCTCCTGCACCGTCAGCTTCCTCGCCAGCGTCCGGTCGAAGCGTGGCCCTGAATTGGACTCCTCGCGCCTCTGCTGCACCTCACTGGGCTCCTCATTCCACCAGCCCCACCTCCACCGCGATTTCTGCTCACCCTTTTCCCCGCTGGCGTCTTTGCTGCTGCCAAACACTATAGCTGGAATCTGTGAGGACTCTGGTCTTATCTCCATTGACTCCTCGCCGTTGCCAGTACTTTGGGACCCCGAGGCGTTGTGCAAGGGCGTGTTTTTGTGCTCCTGTGATTTCTCGTGTTCTTCGTCTTCCGTGTACTGCGCTCCGTGTTTCTGCGGCGCGTGCTGTCCCGCTGGCGCCTCCTGCTGCGGCTGCCGGTGGAGGGACGGCTCACGTGGGATTTTAGGTGGCTTTCTAGGGCGTAGTATCTCCTCCAGGTACTCCGGCGGGATGTCCAGGGAGGTGAGAACGTTGGGGTGCTTGGAGGAGGGTGTGGAGGGCGTGGTGGAGGTGGTGGTGACCTTGGGGATGAAGTGTACCTCGTCGGTGTCCATTCCACGACCCACCGCTGCTCCTGAGGGGAAGAAAAGTGGAGTGAGACAGTGGGAAGCAGTGCAGGGTGGTGTGATACGTTAGGGGGGAGAGGCACTAATCCATTGCGACCCGAGGGAGGCAAAGAGAATGCGGGAGTGAAGGCCGCGAGTTCACTCATATCTTATTTAACCTTGATTACTTTTGACCGTAGGAACCACGCCAGAGGCACACACTTCTCATGAATACTGCTGACTCTCTCTCTCTCTCTCTCTCTCTCTCTCTCTCTCTCTCTCTCTCTCTAACATACACACATTCACAATCCGTTCTCTTCCCTTCCATTCCCTTCCTCCTCTCTTCTTTTTCTACCTTCTCTTCCTCCTCTTCTTTCATCTCATTCTCTTCCTCTTCCTTCTCCTCTTCCGCGTCCTCCTCCTCCTCCTTAGCCTCCCTCGCACCCCCGTATTGATGAGTGACTGCCGTGTTAACAGTTAGCGTCGCGTCACTCTTCCCCCATAAACTTCCCGTAGCTCCCTGGTGCGCTCATCGAACCTGTGAAGCACCCGGCGATGAGGCACAGGGGCGGCACAGGGGTGGCACAGGGGCGGCGGGGCACAACACTCAGCGCAACCCTTTCCGAACGAGTCCCATAAAGAAGAGTGCAAATATATGACTTGTAATTTAACACCTGCAACTTGTGCCTATATCTCTTTCTCCTCCCTTTACCCCCCGAAGGCTTGAACGAGTACCTGGCCAACACCTGGATGTGTAATGAAAGTAATCAGCGTGCAGGGCTAAGGGGAATGGCACTCAGGTATTGATAAAAGTTTCAAGCCTTTGCCTTACCTGTCGCGGCCGAGGAAGGAAGTTGACAATAAGAATGCAATTTCGTCTTGCATTTTCAACTCGCTCATGAAACCTAAAGGGGGAGTGGTGACCTAACGCACACACACACACACACACACACACACACACACACACACACACACACACGCAAGCTGTAAATGTAAATACACAGGTGCATGGAGAATATTGAAATACACTCGTATACACAAGCGAATGTATAAGTCAGAGATTGAATATAAATACGTGAACGTAGAAAAGATTTGAGTGTGTGTGTGTGTGTGTGTGTGTGTGTGTGTGTGTGTGTGTGTGTGTG
>CM035179.1:7969772-7999251 GCA_020233015.1 Callinectes sapidus
AAAAAAAAGTTGAATGGCTGGTGAGGAAAAGTTTCGAAAGAGAGTAATGCGAGAGAGGCTCCTTCTCATTCCTCTCTCTCACTCTCTATCTCCCCTCTCTTTTCTCCTCCTCGTACCCTATCCTTACTCCTCCTCCTCCTCCTCCTCCTCTTCATCCTCTTCACGTTATATATATGCTGTAGCTCACTTGGCCTCTGACGTCAAAACGCTACTCGTGTAATCATCCGCGTATTTCTGTATGGATCAGGGGAATGTGGCCATGGAAACTTGGGATGCTGGGATTACAGGAGGGGAGAGGAGGAGGGGAGAGGGGGAGGGGGAAGGGGGGCTGTGCGTCTTAGGGTATTACGAATGCTTGGTTGTTGTTGTTTGTTGTTTGTTGTTGTTGTTGGTGGTGGTGGTGGTGATGATGATGTTGTTGTTGGTGTTGTTGTTGTTGTAGAGATGGTGTTTTGTTATGCCTTTTAAGAATGATGGATAAACTGAATTTCTTTGACTACTACTACTACTACTACTACTACTACTACTACTACTACTACCACTACCACTACTACTACCACCACCACTATCACTGACAACGGAGATAACAAGCTGTCCCTTTCACCACACTAAGTAACAAGGCACTAAACATCACTTCAGGCACTGCCCAAGCATTTCCTTCACGCTCAGAGAGAGAGAGAGAGAGAGAGAGAGAGAGAGAGAGAGAGAGAGAGAGAGAGAGCCATTTATACTTTTTAACTCATCATCTCCCCATCTGGTAAACATGTTCCTTATTTCTGGGTTTCTCCTCTCCTTTCCTTTCCTTTCCTGCCCTCCCATTCAGAATTTGTAGTTTCTCTCCGTGTCTTCTTCCTTCTCTTCTTTCTCGTTTTTTTTTATGACTCTCTCTCTCTCTCTCTCTCTCTCTCTCTCTCTCTCTCTCTCTCT
This sequence comes from Callinectes sapidus, assembly GCA_020233015.1. NCBI lineage: Eukaryota > Metazoa > Arthropoda > Malacostraca > Decapoda > Portunidae > Callinectes > Callinectes sapidus. The sequence goes on from CM035179.1 coordinate 7,970,700, forward strand.
CTCTCTCTCTCTCTCTCTCTCGTTTTACTTTATTTTAGACATTCCTATCGCCTTCACTCCTACCAACTTACATTAATTAACACCCTCTTTGCCTTCCAGACATTGCCATCGACTGGTCAGACCACGCGCTATGGTGGCCCAAGAAGAACATGTGGCTGACACACACCCGCTCCACCCTGGACCAGTACGGGGTTGGAGCCGCTGCAGAGTTAGAGTTTACCCCGATGCACAAAACCCTGCGCGTCCAGTTGCCAGACCTGCGGTACATGGAATTCAAGGTGGACTTCTCCAAAAAGACCTTCAACGCCGTGATTCAACTGTGCAAGCAATTGGGTAAGTGTTATGCAAGATTGCCCCTCTCTCTCTCTCTCTCTCTCTCTCTCTCTCTCTCTCTCTTCAGTCATTAAGTGAGGTTTAGTGTGTTAGATGACAAATGGCATTTTTCTTCATGCATAAATAGATGGGATTGTATTTATTGACATTTGAAAGGTTAATAAATATGTTTTTAGTTCTTCATTCAATGCAATGTGAATGCATTTGTAGTTTTTTCCCTTTATGTCACAACTATGCAGATACACAAACACCTCTCTCAAACAACTGACATTCCAGGCATCCGCTACCCTGAGGAGCTCTCCTTCTGCAAGCCACTGACACAGGATGACCTAAAGCATAACTACAGTGAGAAGCAGATGAAGAAGAAGCCATCAGGAGCCGTCAAGAATGGCACACCGGCAGACACCAACTCCTTCATAGCCAACAAGAGCCACAACTCAACCAACGGCTCCCTTGACCGTTCCAGCGGCTCACACAACAACACTCTCAACTCCTCTGGCGGCAGGACACCCATCAGTCCCCCGGTGAGCTCCTCATGGTGGTCATAAAGAAGTGAAGAGATTTCATTCTCCTCCTTGATGTTGTTTGGTTATTTAGATACTTTTATTCACCTACCTATTTTTTTACTTTCATATTTAGTAAGATAAATGCAGGTGTTTATAGTAAGTAATGTTTTTCAGTCATATATCCACAAACAGAACATGAGTAATGATCTTCGTTTATTTTTTAAAGAATTTTTGTATTTTATATTGATATACTGGTAGAGAACATATCATTTAACTTTTTTGTATAACCAGGGGCGAGAGCTTCCTTTATTTCTTTCCATGAAAAAGAAAACACATATAATTACTTATATATATATATATATATATATATATATATATATATATATATAGATGCTTTGAGCATCACATCACCTAACAATGAGTGCCTGACATATACATTGGTCAAATCTGGTGTGCAGGGAGGCACCTGGAAGCATAACACCAGCAACAATGGCATTGGGAGTCTGAACAGCACCCTGGACAGCATTGATGGCACCGATGACCTCAGAGCTTCCCTTGTCAACTCTCCTGCACGTCCACCAGATGACATACGCAGCAAAGCCCTCCGCCCCAAGTCTCTCCTCGAGAAGGCCAGGATGAATGTGGCGTATGTTTGGACTGAGTGTCCTGTTTTGTTACTTTATAGTGTGTTGAGTGTCTTCTTTTGTGTGTTGAGTGTCTTCTTTTGTTACTTTCTAAAGTATTGAGTGCCCTGTTACCAGAATGCTGAAGTTGGTTGTATTATGAATTCTTTTCTTTGATGTCTTTTCTTTGATATTATAATTAGTGAAGAATAAATTAATGTCTTTCAAAGTGCTATCCATAAAACAAAAATTATTAGTTGATAAAAGGATACATGATTGTTTGTGAAGGCTAAAGAACAGATTAAGAGATGCATTGTTTTCAGTCTAAAGTGCTGAATTCTTGCAGATGGTTGGACTCGTCACTGTCCATAATGGAGCAAGGAGTGCGAGAGTTCAGCGTACTGTTGCTCCGCTTCAAGTTCTTCTCCTTCTACGACCTGAACCCAAAGTACGATGCAGTGCGCATTAATTTCATCTATGAACAGAGCAAGTGGGCCATTCTTAATGAGGAGATTGACTGCACTGAGGAAGAGATGCTCATGTTTGCAGCTTTACAGGTTCGTCACTCATACTTTTATGGATGTTGAAAAATAATTGTTATTTGCCTCTTTGTATTTTCATTACTTTTTTTCTAAGTATAGTGATAGTGTAAATAGCTCTATTTTACCATATTATTTTTTGTTCTTTTATATGTCCATTAGTTACGTATGCTTATATGGTCATTTTTCTTTTGTTTAGGTCTCTACTTCATAATAAGAATATGCTATTAAAGTCCTCTATTGTTCCAGCTTCAAGTCACGCTGCAGATGAACAAGCCACAGCCTGAGCCCAACTTGGGGAATGAGGATGACATTGATAGGATGATGAATGACCTCCAGATGTCCCTTGAGGGTTCCCATGTGTCTTCCAACCCAGCAGACATCATGCACATACCAGAGCTGGCTGATTACCTGAAATTCATGAAGTGTGTAGTGGCATGTTTACATAGTGAATAACATGACAGGCCATGTATATCCATGAATCTCTAATTGTGTGTTACAGATTCTGATCATGATAAAGTAGCAGTTTGTTATCTCTTTTTGTATAGTGCTATTGCAGTGGAAATTTCCTGTTGTCTTATAAAATGAGGAACGTTTACCCAAATCTTTGTATTCCAGACCTCGTCGGTTCACCCTGAAAGGCTTCAAGCAGTATTACTTTACCTGTAAGGACATGTGTCTCCGTTACTATAAGAGCAGCGACAACACCAATGAGGAGCCCATTGAGAAGATCAGCTTAAGGGGCTGCGAGGTCACCCCAGATGTCAACATTTCTCAGCAGCGCTATGGTGTCAAACTAGAAGTCCCAGCCCCAGATGGCATGATGACAGACTACATCATCAGATTTGCCACGGTGAGCTGGCTCTCTCTCTCTCTCTCTCTCTCTCTCTCTCTCTTGTGGTTATGTGGAGATTGTCATGTGACTTGTTTCTATTATTTTCTATCGACTTATTAACATTGCCAACAGGTGTGATTGAAGACCTTTTGAGATTCAGTTAGGCTCCACTTGACATGAGAACAATTCATTTAGTGTTTAATGTACTCTTTTTGTTTGAAATAGTCATCTTATTTTGATTAGAAATTTGGAACAGTAAGCATACATACATGTATTCAACTTCAATGCTTGACTGTGCCATGAAAATTTATTTTACCTAAACAAGAGCATAGAAATAATGAGGTTGGAGAAAGTTGTGTCAATACAATATCTCTGTGGCCGTAACAGGTAAACATGCCTTGTATGTTTGTTGCAGGAGGACCAGTATGCTCGTTGGTTGGCTGCCATGAGACTTGCTGCCAAGGGCAAGTCTTTAGCTGACTCCTCCTATGAGAGTGAAGTCAAGTCCATCCAGGCATTCCTCGCCATGCAGCATCCGTCCGCCCCTCAGATCAATCCTGAATCCCTGGACATCCAGCCTGAGGACTACATGTCTCCTCGCTACTCCCGCCGCATCAGGGGCAAGGTGAGGCTTACTTGGCAACTCGTGCCTTTGCCAGAGACTCTTATCTACAACTTTTCTACACATTTACTAGGATATGCAGTTTCCTATGTGAAACTTCATACTGTTTTATATATTATAAGTGGTGTGATGTATTGACTTTTCATTCATGATCACTTCAGAATTGATAACCTCTTGTTGATCTATGCCACATGTGCTGCAGCTCTTGCATGTTGTGGGTTAGAGGTGCAGGAGCCTCCCAGGTAAGGTGTGACTCACAGTGTAAGTGCATCACCCCTCCAGCACACCTGTTAGGGAGGCTTTGTGTGGCCTTTAGCCATAATTCCTATGTTGTGTCTAGTTGTAATGACTGAAGAAAGATCTTCCAAGTATGTTAAGATGTGTAAAACAAGGAAGTACTTGCAAGCAATGAGTGGGTTTTAAGTCTGGTAAAAGTAGTAAAGTAGTGTAGCAGTTAGAGAAGTACTGTTGAGATATGATGTGCTGTTTATAGACTCTTCAAATGTTTTAAGGAGACTGGGTAGTTAGAAGCTAGAGGTAAGTAAAGGATTGAATTATCCCCTCTGTATTTTCACACATGCACACACAATAAATAGATTGATAAATAAATACGATGATAAACAATAATAATAATGATAATAATAATAATAATGATAATAATAATAATTATAATAATAATAATAATAATAATAATGATAATAATAATAATATAAGTAAACAAAAAAATGGTTGTTATAAATGAAAGAAGTGGAGTTCAAATGGGGAGAATTGTGAAATAATGATACATAACATTACATTTCTTTTTCCTTTGCCATTAGCCAGGCTCAGCTTGCATCCCAGGACCTGACCCGGTAAATGTGTAATACATACAATGCTCTTAATTAGTACCTGAATCTTTTGTATAAGCACAGTCCTGTTCCTGCTAGAGATGTGCATGGTGTCTGGTAGATGACTGCACTCTCTTGCTAGAAGAACTGTTATACAGTAGTCCTCTTCACTACACTCAAGGACAAAAGTTTGGTGTGGGTTCCCCTCTATATTTTTTGTGGTAGTCTGAGTACACCTTATTTATCACATTTTTGTTTACTTTTTTATTCCTTACTCATCAGTTCATTAATCAATAGAATTATGGATTTTAAAATTTCATCTTAGATCACACATTAATGGAGTTGAGTTTCCGTATTATCCTGCCTCAAATCAAATATATTTATCTTGATGCTCTCATATGGTGCTGCTCTCAGCATTGGATTTCTGGTTGTGGGACACCAATTTTATCCATAGCAATTAGTTTACTTTGTAGGAGTTTCTTTAGCACAGACTCCTGCAGTAGTAGAAATAATTTATTCATATCCACTGACCCATTTGTTTAGTCTTAATTTTTCCATTTCAATAAACATGACCAAAGAGTTGTGTAGCTTCCCAACTTTTTCTTGTAGCTGTGTTTCCTTAAGATAGTTTAATGGATTTCCTCGCATCAATTACATTAATCAGTGTCTTACCGTATGACTTGCACAGCAGACACAAACACTCAACATGTGGATGATTACTATAGCTGTGTGTTTTTATTCTCTGCACAGGGGGGTTGGTGTGGAGCACAATATCCTGAATATATGGTAAATTGTTGCTTAGTGTGTGGTGTGTGAACCCTCCACCAGCACTCACTGAACACCTTAATGTAAACACCTTGACTTATTAGCAGCCACCTGTGGGAGTTCTTTGCATGCCCATGTACAGAGTGGCTTGGGATTTCTCATTTGTTAACTTCATCCTCCCTGGACCAGCAGCTTTTGTGGTCAGCCGAGTTATTTCCATTTTCTTTTATTTAGCTTAATATTTATTTTTCTTTCTTTCCTGTGTGTTGGTATTATATTCATTATGTTCCTTCTTGTGTGGTGGGCTTTTGCCCCTCCCCTACCCATTATCCTCCTCCTGCCCTTCTTTCTCACACCCTGCAGTGTTTTTTTATTTTTGTTTTCATTTTATTTGATGCACATCTGATAAAAGTATTTCTTTATTTTGTGTCATCCTATTATTTCTTGTGTGCTTGTTCATTCTTTGAAATACAAGTGCACATAGTATGGCTAATTGTATAAACTCGCAAGGGATTTTCCTGTACATGTATTGCTTGTATTCATGGACAAGAATGTTTAGGGGCTATAATAATGTGGAAAGATAAGTTTTTTTTTTTTGGCATATAAACCCTGACAGACTGGATACTGCAATATATGTTTACTTAATTCTTAGTGTATTCATTGCTTTCACTGTCAGTTCAAAATGCCTAATTCACTGTGTTTAGTTGTCAATAGTACATTGAACAGTTTCTCTGAAGAAAATGTGTATTCTTTCTTGATATGATGGTTATAATTTTGCACAGATTCCATATTGTTTGAAAAATTAAGATTTAAGACACTGCATTGAGTAATGTTGTATTAAATGTTAAAATCACTTAGTTCCCTCAAAGGTAACCATTGCACACATGTTCATTACTTTATTGTGTTTTTGTGAAAATTATTTAGAGCTTGAAGTGTAAAGATGACTCTTATCTCTTTGCTGTTCTAAAAGAATCTGTAATCCATTGCTTGGCTTAGTCTTAGTGAACCTGCACCACTTTCAGCTCATAGTGCACCGTTAGATTATCATTAATTATTGATGCACTTTTTGATCACTGGGAAAATTAAACTACACTATGTTTTTAACATTTTTTTGAAGTTGAGTTCAGAAAGAGATATTGATGCAATTTGGGGTCTGTTTCATTGAACATATTCCAAGTTTTCAAAAAGTAATAATAAGAAAGAGTTGTTGTTTGTGTATGTGTGTTTAACTGAAAAAGCAGAACTTGAATTACCTATGGCTTTTCATTGTGTAGGGTGTGCAGCGTATCCTTGAGGCCCACGCCAACGTGAAGGACTTGCCACTGGTGGACGCCAAGCTGCAATACATCCGTGCGTGGCAGGCACTGCCGGACTATGGCATTGCCCTCTTCCTGGTCAAGCACATGGGCCACAAGGTGATGATCTTGCTTATTTGTACAAAAGACAACATATCACTGATTGCGAATAACAGAGAGAGAGAGAGAGATTAAACTGTTTTGTAGCCTAAAGATCCAAAATATCCACTTGTTCTCTTTCTGCTACCTTGGATGAAGTGTGTTGTGGCACCACTAACTTTATTACTTACATTACATTTTCTTGCAGCGTGAGGAGTTGCTGGGCGTAGCGTTCAACAGGATAATGAGGATGGAACCTGGCAGTGGTGACCACATCAAGACATGGCGCTACAACACAATGAAGGTGTGTGTTGTCTTGCTGCCTCTCTTCACTCCACCAAACCAGCCCCCACACACCACATCTCAACACACAAATCATCATCATCATCATCATCATCATCCCATAATCTCTCACTCTCCTTTTTTAAATTTGCTAATATTTTAGTTTATTTTCTATGGTCTTACAACTATTCATAAAATTTTGTCAACAGATTTTGAAAAATTTCTCTAGGAATCTAGTGAAAAGTAGAATTATGATTGTTTTGGAAGCAAAGCTTAAAAGAATGAAATTAAGATATTAAGAGCTTGAATGTTAAAAGTAGCAATATAAATGGTCATATCATTATAGTATAGTAGTGTAAATAAGTCATCTTAAGCCCCAGTTGAAAATCTGCCATGTACATAATATTACTTTCTTTCAGGCTTGGAATGTGAACTGGGAAACAAAACACATGATGATTCAGTTTGAAGAGGACAATGTGGTGTTCTCTTGCCTCACAGCAGACTGCAAGGTGAGATGATGGGAGGCTGCTGGAAGGCTTTGCTCACCCTTTCAGTTTGTTCTCATTTGTTGCACAGTTAGATGGTTTTATTTGTGCAGATCCTCACCAGTCATTGCAGAATAAGTTGCATCTGATAAATCAATGTCCTGATCTGTCTTTATACTTCAATAGTGTTTGGTCGGCAATAAGATTCTCTGTCATTTCTTACACACATGGCTGTTTTTTGGTTGACAGGTGGTGCATGAGTTCATTGGAGGATACATTTTCTTATCCATGCGAGCCAAGGATGCCAATCAGAACCTGAACGAGGAGCTGTTCCACAAGCTGACCGGTGGGTGGGTCTGAGGGGCCGGCCAGCAGCTGCCTGGGCGGCGTGAGGTGTGTCAAGCTTCCATGTACATGTTTGGAAATTATATTCTTGGAGGAATTGTTACTGATGAAGAGTTTCAGAGTTTATCTTGCCAATTTCATATTACCCTAATTAATCTATATTAATAAAAAGATATGACAGATCTATTTTAACTACTTATATAGTATGTTGATGCTGATAAATTGTGTTTATGTAACAAAAAACCCAAAAGTTATGTAAGAACTGCTCTGCATTTATTGAATAAGCTTCCAAGTGTTACATATTATTAGAAGTTTTGGTGTTGACTTAAATGTGACATGGCTTCCATCATATCATTTTTACATCTTACATTGCATACTCACACAGTATTGTTTCCAGTAGTCATGGGCTTTGTTACTCTACTAGTGTTATTACATCATGTGGAGTAATGCTTCCATTCTCTTGTGTTCATCTAATAAATGTATTGTTATATTTGTATTTATGCATTGCTCTGATGACTTCTTTCCTTGAAAAAATGTCTCCCAAACAGACAACTGTAAAAGAAGACTCAACATCTTTGTTCTTTTATGCTCATAATACCATTGATGTGTTTGTTAGTCCATTTTATTCCTTTTATTCCCTGGATACAAGTTTCATACAGTTTGTAACATTTCATCTCTTCTTTTTATTTGTGCTATGTTGATATTTTGTAAGTGTATTTTTATGTTGGCTTGACTTGCCTCTTTAGATTGAAGCTGAGACAAGGAGTTAGTGAGTGTGTGTGTATATGCATGTGCTGTATGTCTTGTCATCAAAAGCATACAGATCATTTGTTAGTCTTTTGGAATACTAGTTGGAAAAATGACATTTGCTAACACGATGACATAAATCATGTTTTGGATAACTTTCAGTCTTTGGCTAACATTAAGTAAACATGTCTGTACTTTGTTCCTTTATTGTAAATATTTAGAATAAGTTATAAATTTCTTACGTTAGCCAACCAGTTATGGCTGGGAACTGGAGTTATGTTGTTTGTGTAATGGTTTGTTAGAGGTTGAGCTAATCATTCATATTTGCTAGGTAAGATAATTCTTGTACATACCTACTTATTATGAATTTGTCTTCCTCTGCCATACACTTTTTTATTTTATTTCTTTTATTCATTTATTTATTGTTTTTAGTGATGAGGTAAGGTGATGTCTGAGAACAACTTGAAAATTTTGAAAGTTAGAACTACTACATGCTGATTTAATAGTGCTACTTCTCAACCCATATTGAATACTATCAGGATGCAACATGTAGGTAAGGAGTTACCATGAATCTATGTAAAAGAAAATGTTCAGTCTAGTTTTGAGCTTGTACTGTAGGGAAATGGACATCATCCTAGAGTGACTGCCCACATCCTCTGTAGACAGTCACTGCTGTCCTATGTTGTCTTGCCTGAGGATGTTAATGGTACAGCTGGGAAGAATGTTGTTGGTAGGGCAGGCAAGGCAGAGCTGGGGGGCTGACTAGCAAACCAATAGCACTCACCAGACTTTCAGACATGTACATAAGCTGACATTCTGTTGCTTTTTGTTTTTGCTTGCTTTCTGCATTTTTTTGATGACATTGAATATTTTAATGCATAATAGTCCGTAAAGCGCTATCGTTACTTGACTGAGTAAGTTAAAAGATAAACTAGCTTCTTTTCTGAATAAATATTTATTTTAGTAAGTACTGTGTATTGAATTATAAGATCTGATGGATGACAAAATATGTTTAAACAAGGACATTATTGTAAAGATGCAAACAAAAGTACAATGAGGGAAAAAATTATACTGTCCCACCATATACATGCAGTAAATTGTGGCTACACACCTTCATTAACATTGTCATGGGTCTCTGAACACTTGTAGAGGCCTGGCTCAAGATTTGCTTGTGTCTCACTCCCTGTGCTCAAAATGCTAGACAATCATGCAACAAAATGGGAGACACTCAGAGGTTATGTGTACTACAGTACTAGAAATGCTTTAAATAGGTTAGTTCTTGCCTACCTTCATGTCAAATGCCATGTTATGTACGAACATTTCAAAGATGTCTGAGAAGAAAGTGGAATTTTAAGAAGAGATAGAAATATTGGTCAAGGATGTTTTTATCCAACAATGTTATGTGAATGTGGAATGATATCATGAATACTTGGCCAATAGTGTGGTAGTGTTTGTGTGCTCAGAGCAGATACAATATCTTACCCTAAAACAACCTGTATTGTCCTTTGTTGAAGCCTCTTTGTGTGTGTGTGTATGTGTGTGTGTGTTATTGAGAGAGAGAGAGAGAGAGTTTTTAACTACCTTCTTTGATTCTCTCTCTCTCTCTCTCTCTCTCTCTCTCTCTCTCTCTCTCTCTCTCTCTCTCTCTCTCTCTCTCTCTCTCTCTCTCTCTCTCTCTCTCTCTCTCTCTCTCTCTTCCTGGTCATATGATGCTTCTTATTTGTATTTCCCCATTTTTTTTATTCATCCTAATTTCACCAACAGTACACTTACAGGGGTGTGTTGGATATGGCATATTGTGTGTTAGTTTTGTATGTGAAAGCTGAATATTGTGTCACATCACCAGGAATGTCTGCAAAACATGGTCATGGTAAGTGTGTACTCTTGAAACAATATTCTACTTTTTGACTTGTATCGGTATCACTTGAAATATTCAGTCCCTCTTGTTGCAATATTTACAATTATGAATTTAGAGGTACATATACTAGTTGCTTTCATCATAAGAGTTGTTATTAACCTCTTCAGTACTGGGACATAGTTTTACCATGAGTGTTGGGTGTAATCAGATGATTTTATTGACATTTGGGAGGGTCCATAGAGGTCAGAACATTAGTGGTCAGAGTCTGTACCATTTTAATAACCCATGAGAGTTTCTGAAGTTGTATAAAATTGCCAAGTAGTAAGCAGAATAAATATGAAAACTCATCCCAGTACTGAAGGGGTTAAGATGGAGTAAATGCTACCACCAACCAACCTTGGCCATTTATCATTGGAACATGATAGAGTAGTGGGGATTTTGTGAAAATACTCGTACATATTCACTAATAGTGAGGAATAGACAACATTCATATGATAAAAACTATTTTGACATGTCCTAATGTACTGTGCACATTTTTATAGTTGCCTGACTATTCATTGTTCAGCTTGCTTGAGGTATGTACAAGATTATAATCCTTTAAACATCCAGATAATTGTGGCTTATACAGAGTTGAAGTCCATCCATGAATAACTGCCTTTGAATGATTCCTGCTGGTATGGTCAGGACATACAGAACTTGTCCATTTATGGTGTTTGCCAACTGTAGCCTTATTAATGGTGCCTACTCTGCATTTAATGCTGAAATATATGTATAATACAGTGACAAGGAATTTTACTCATACCACTTGATTTGAAAAGGTTACCACTTATTATTTTAAGACAGAATCAGTATTTATGACATTGCAGAGAAAGAGAGAGAGAGAGAGAGAGAGAGAGAGAGAGAGAGAGAGAGAGAGAGAGAGAGTATGTAGCCATGGTACTAAGCTTTCATATTAGCCATTCAGACATAGCTTTGGTGGTCAAGTTTAGGTTTTGTGAAGGTTTAAGTGAGATATGAGGGGGGGTCGATCCCCTCCCCTTCCCCCGCTATGTTGGATATTCCTCCGCTAGCCGGATAATATTTCAGTATATTTTCTTTGATCTCTGGACGGTTTATTTAGGCTCAATAGTGAAATGTAATGCTTTCTATGAGTACTGTGTGGTGTTTTGAATGTCTGCCATGTGTGTGTGGGGTGGAGGTAGCTGTGGTTGGCGTTATGATAGTGGTAAATAAGGGCGCATTTTTTTTTTTTTTCCAAATATATTGGAGCGCCCAACATCATTCTTTATTTGAGGCAGTATAGAGTTCTTATTAATTGCAAGAAACAGTCCATAGTAATAGTGTTTTATGCCCTAAAGTTCAGTGAAATTAGTGGAGGGTAAAAAGTGTTTCCTAGCGGTGTTAAAGTTACATTATTTATTTATTCATCAGCCTGTAAATCATTTATTTCTGCCCCTAGCTCACTCTAAAGTGTTGAAAATAATTGAAAATAATCAGTCAAGTGTTTTGAAGTCGTTTTTTGTTCCTTTGAAGTGGTAGGGAGTAGATATTTAATGATTTTTAAAAAGGGTCATATTTCTATAAAATACTTTTAGTTCTAGTGGAAATTCTTTACAATTACTGTTGTTTAGAGTTTGTTTATATTTTAGGAAATAGTTAGAGTATTTATCCAGCCGGAATATGTCCAAATCTTTGGTCTGAAAGCGTTTTTTCGAAAGGTCATTTTTAAAATGGTCTCCCCTAAAATACGTACGTAAATAAAAGAGCACCAGGCCAGGCTGTGACGTCATCGGCCGTGACGTCCTAACGGCGGGCGCCTGTCTGCTGCCTTGCCTTCCTGACTTTATTTTCTATACATAGCATAATTTACGGTATGTTTACCGTGTGTGTGTGTTTGCGTGTGTGTGTGTGTGTGTGTGTGTGTGTGTGTGTGTGTGTGTGATGCTGTGATACTGTTATCCTGTTATATTGGCTCTCTTCATATCTAGCATTGTGAAATGATATTTCCAGGTATATTGAAGTATTTTCTGGTATATACGTCATGTGTGTGTGTGTGTGTGTGTGTGTGTGTGTGTGTGTGTGTGTGTGTGTGTGTGTGTGATACTGTTATCTTGCAATGTGAAGTGATTTTTCCAGGTATATTGAGATATTTTCTATTATGTACGTCGTGTGTGTGTGTGTGTGTGTGTGTGTGTGTGTGGAATTCACTGTCCCGGTCGCCTACGTGTGTGTGTGTGTGTGTGTGTGTGTGTGTGTATGTGTGTGTGTGTGTGTGTGTGTGATGCTGTGATGCTGTTATACTATTATATTTGCTCTTTTCCTATCTAGCATTGTGAAGTGATTTTTTCCAGGTACGAGTATATTGAGGTATTTTCTGGCATATAGGCTACGGCATGTGTGTGTGTGTGTGTGTGTGTGTGTGTGTGTGTGTGTGTGTGTGTGTGTGTGTATGATGCTGTGATTTCATCATTATAGAGGTGATATACTCCACTTGCAACACGTCCGAATTATCATATCCTTGCTGGCCACCGAGTTACATCAAGATCAAGATCATCAAGATTGTAAACAGTGGCAGCAGCAGCAGCAGCAGTCTGACTCACGTGTGCTCCTCGTCTTGCCACAACACAACCAGGAATCCTTGCAGACAAACGAGTAACAATACCAGTTTAGTGCTGATTAAGGTGAGTTTACATCAGTTCCCAGTTATCATAAGGTTTTGTGAATGTTGGCTTTCTTTAATTCTTGTCCAGAGCAACATTAGTTAAGAAGGCCATAGCTAATATGATTTGTTTGTTTTTCCCATGTCACTTTCTCATGGCATGTTTTGTATTCTTTGTTTTGTTTCCATTGCAGTACAATACTATCGAAGGGATTGGACTGCATTTTATGAGTGGGTGAAGGAAAAAATACTGATTTGTGATGGAAACGAAGTGCAGATGGAAATGTACCTGAAAAAAGGGTAAATTTTTACTTTAACACCAGTCTCAAGTTGGCTTTTCCTACCCTTCCCATCTGTTAGAGGTTTCTATACTGAGTAATTTGATCCCCATATGTAACTGGCACAAATCAATTATAAGGGTCAAATCTAGCCCTGGGGTGCTCTATGCCGCTGCCCGCGTCCCACACATTCGGTAAATCTTAAAAAATCGCTAGCGCCATTTTAAGTGATGTGTGCCACTTACTTATGGGGGTCAACTGCATCCATATTTGGCAAACGAAGGCCGTCTTGTAAACATTTACTGCTGCACGGAACTCACATGTCATATAGAATGGTCAGTTATAGATAGTTAGCTTGAGAAGCAATGCCCCTCCTTTCATTTTTTTCTGTGGATGCCAGCCATGCTTGTACCTGTTGGTTTCATCTCATAATCAGAGTAGATCTCACCAAATTCTTTAAGGTGACTAGAAATAATGAAACCCAGTCCTAGTGTAATGTATTTTAGGGAGTGTCAATCAATCAATCATGGGGGGCATACACCAGGGGGCGCATTGCCTCGCCTACTCTACAACAGTTACACCTCACTGGTCTCCATGCAGGCTGCCTTCCCATACTGAGTGACTCCCATCAGGAGGTATCGATTTGCCGCAGCAAAGAATTCTGTGGGCGTACTCTTGGCCTCCTTCATGCTGGGTTATCCCTTTTGGAAACAACTCGATAAGCAGGATCGGCTTCCGGTTATTGCGCCACGTGGCCATTTAGCCGCAGTTGACATTGATAGACTATGCTAGTCATAGGCCTCAAATCAATCTCATGGAGTAATCACCGATTTGACACAAAGTCATACCAGCAATATCCCATGATCCTGCAAAGGCATTTAGTACCAAAGACATCAGTTTGCCTCTTCAGGTCGGTGTTCAGCGTCCATGTCTCACAGCCATAGAGTAAGACAGGGATCACCAGCAACTTGGAAGATCCGAATCTTTGTCCGTCTGCACAGGTATCGACAATGCCAAATACTTAGAAGGGAGTAGAGGAAATTGATATGATTATTCTTAAGATTGTTTGCTTCATGGTTACAAAAACTATGAATTTTCTATAAATTGATATCATTGGCAAGTTATTTATTGTTGCAATTTTTTTTCAGATTACTTGACTTAAAAAAAAATATGCTCAGCAAAAGATGATGGGTGACCATAATTACTGCTACTAGAAATAGAGGGCTTTACGACAATAAGAACAATTTTGGTTAATCAATGAATCCACAAAAAAGTTCTCCGTGTAATGGGACAGCTCTTGCCAAGAATGGGCAAGGAATCCATAAAAGGAAAAGAAAAAGGAAATTCTTCCAAATGAATGATAATGCCACAAAACACACATCAGCAACCACAGACAAACCTGATGATGTGGATCAATCTGTTCAGCCAAGGAAGAAAAGAAGAAACAAGAAGAAAAATACACCTGGAGCAGGAGCAGGTTTAAATACATCTGGAGCAGGCTTAACAACAGAAACTATTAAACCAGTCCTTATTGTGAAAAAGCCTGAAGACTATTCAGCTAATTGGAAGATGCTAAAGGAGGTTTGTAAGCTCTTTTTTATATCTAGAACATAATATTGGTGGAACAGTTCTGAATCTCTCAGTACATGCCTGCACAAATTTGAAATAATTCTATAACTATTTGGTTGGTGAATTTTATATAGCCTTTGAAGTTTACCACAATGTTTTTTAATATGTATTCTACTACTACTACTATACTTGCAACATTGGCATCAGCTGTCCTCAGTACAAGTCGGCAATTGTATTTCACCAACCAGTCTGCTTAACATTATGTGGAATTTGTTTCACTTATTGAGAATACTTGGCATGTTGAAGTATTTGATTTGGCTTTGCATAATTTGAACTTGCATACATTGAATATCCAATGTATGATCATATTTCTGCAAAAAATATATGTAACTCTTGACTTTATTTCAGATTATAACTCAAGATGACAAGAAGATTGTAAAGGATAAAAGTAAATTTAAATACAGACAACCAAAAGGCAAGAAGCAAAAGACAAACGAAACAGAAAATTCCAGCAATGAAGTTGAAAATCAAGAGGCACCCGTACAGGAGAAGGAAAAGCTAGACATCTGGTTTGACAATGTTGATCCAATCCTTCTTGATGAACATGCCTCCACTCAAGGTGAAGAAAAGCCAGGGACCAAAAAGAATGATAAGAAATCTGCAAGTAAAAAATTGGTGGAAGAAGACTCCTTTGAAGGGTAGGTGTGAGATATATATTGGTATGTTAATAGTACTCAGTTATTTTAAAGGATTCTTTGTATTGGAAAAAAAATGGTTAGGAAATGAATGCAATATGAGGAGGTGATATTAAATTTTAGCATCTTGATAAATAACTGGTAATGAAAACCTTCGTCTCTGTTCATAAGGAACGTTCCTCATCTCCTGTATCCTTCTAGTCATTGTATAGCTTCATTATTACTGTGAAACTTCTACATTTAGCACTCATGAAAATTAATTGTAACATCTCGGTTTGCTTTGTTTCTAGTTTCTATGCTTCAGAGGTGATCAAAGAACATTAGTTAAACATAACCATTATATATATATATATATTTTTTTACTTTGGCATATATCTGTCCATTCATTCAGCCTGTCTACTGAACTCTGTCTGCAGGAAAGTAGCTGAAATGACCTGTATTTAAATTATACTCAAAAGCAGTGTTTCTCTCTCTCTCTCTCTCTCTCTCTCTCTCTCTCTCTCTCTCTCTCTCTCTCTCTCTCTCTCTTTCAGTGTAACAAAATTTGTAGCTATGGATTGTGAAATGGTTGGCGTTGGAATGAATGGTAAAGATTCAATACTAGCCAGAGTGTCCATTGTGAACCAACATGGGAAGGTGTTGTATGACAAGTTTGTGAAGCCGACCGAGGAAGTGGTGGATTATCGGACAGCAGTCTCCGGCATCAGACCGCAGGACCTGGTGGATGGTAGGTTGTCTCTCACTCCTGTGTTTTGTTGAGGTTTAACTGAGTTTGTCCTTTTCTTACAGCTTTACTAACATTGTTTAGGTAAAAGTGGCTTTGAAATAATACTTGTAATATAAGTAATAAATTAAGTCACACACACGCACACACAAACACACTCACACGCTGCATAATGTAGTGGTCAGCACACTCATAGCTAAGTTTTAAAAGAAGATTAGACTAGTTAATGGATGAGAACGATAGGTGGAATTAGGCAGTGGTGCTCACATAGGGACTGCCATGAATAGATCTAACAGCCTCTTGCAGCTTCCCTCAACTTCTTACGTTCTTATGTCATGTTCCTTTGTTCCAGGCCATGAATTTTCCGTTGTACAGAAAGAAGTCTCGGACCTGATTGAAGGACATATTCTTGTGGGTCATGCAATACACAATGACCTGCGCACTTTGTACCTCAGCCATCCACGCTCCCACATTAGAGACACATCCAAGTATGCATTTAATGATATACACATTGGTTTCTTTAATTAACTGATATCTGAAGTTATTGTATATACAGTACTACATAGATATTTTGCATTGACTTTAATTAATGTGCGTAGTGTACTTTTTTAGAATTAGGTTTCTCTCTCTCTCTCTCTCTCTCTCTCTCTCTCTCTCTCTCTCTCTCTCTCTCTCTCTCTCTCTCTCTCTCTCTCTCTCTCTCTCTCTCTTTCTCTTAAATCGTCTTGAAGTGTTTAGATACAATATATGATCTTTTTAAGGATATACACAGTTCCCTCATGAAAAGAAAGTGTTACATTAGTTTCTCTTCATTTACACACCTATTTATTGTGTGAATGTTTTGTTTACAGATATAAAGGCTTTAAACGTCTATTTGGAGGCAAGACGCCCAGTCTAAAGAAGTTGGTAGAGCGGTTACTGGGCATCCAGATACAGCAAGGGGAACACAATTCTGTAAGATTTGATGACCGTGTGCATGATTTCATTTAGGAATTATTGACTTTTAGCTTTGAGTTCAGTGTTTTTTTTATTTATTTTTTTCTATTTAGGTTAACATATACACACTGTCCAGTTATTTATCATTTCTTTTGGGCTGATCATTAAATTTTAACTCACAAAATTGTATGAAAGATGGAGCTGCTTTATTTTGTGTGCCAGAGAGGGAGCAGGTTACTTTCTGTATTATCACTGCATAAAAGACTTGACTCTCTCCCAGGTTCAAGATGCCCAGGCAGCCATGCGTCTGTACACCACACATCGGAGAGAGTGGGAGAAATCCTTGCCAAATAAGTACAAAAGAAGACACATGATGAAAAAAGAGATGGCCTCAGTCAAGAATAAAGAAGAGGCATCTAAAGCTTCCTGAGGTAATAAAAGTTTGTGCTGAAGATTATAAAGAATTTCCTGAACATAGTAAGAATGTTAGAAATCCAGTAAATAACTATAATTTATATAGTCCTTACTTAATGGTCTATATAAAAGTGATTTTTATATGACTGATGTGATCTAATTGGTTTTCATTCATTATGAATTAGTTTTTTATATAATATTTGTTGATCATGAATATGGTTATTGAAAATGAAATTAATTCATAAGGACTCATTGTGTATGCATTTGAGTGTACTTTTGGTATATAAGTATTTCTTGTTTTTGAAATAAAAAATGAAATTTGGATGCATACTATAAACTTGAATAATAAAAGCACTGAAAATTGAAAATGTTTTGATGACTGGCTGTGAAGGGAGCAAATGGTGTATGTGTACATTGCTTTATTGATATTGTTTGCAAACACTGCATGAAAATGGGTAAACATGCACTCATGGTTACATAGAATGGTGTCAATATACTGAGACCATTGTTAGGGTGTGGATGTGAATGTTGAGTGTTGCAAGGTGCAGGCAGCAGGAATGAGGATGAACTGACTTATCAAGGAAATGACACAGCAAGACAAGCTAAGGAATCACAACTGGAAGTGGAATAAAGTAAATGTATGTACTTGACTTTGTTGCAAGAAGCCAATTTAGATGGTAGTCATTTGATGAGAATGGATGAAAACAAAACAGATTCTAGCCAGCAAAAGACACATTGGAAGACCATAAAGACAATGGAAAGACACAAAGTTGTACAGGGCTGTGGTTACCCAAGGAATGATAGTGGAACACACCGAGGAGGGAATGAAAGACCTTTGAGGCACCACAATAGACACTTTGTATGTATGGTGGGAAGGTGGTGTTGCTCTCATTGTGATAAGGACATTGACCTCTTAGTGTATCAGGTGACTCAAAAATAACCATTTTGATTGATTTCAAACACCATAATCTTAATCTTTGTTTATATTCATAATTTAACTTTGATTTTATCTTGTTTTATGTTGAGTATTATATTTGTGATCTACTAGAAGAATAATAGGAAGTGCCCACTTTCTCATTTAGCCAAACATCACTCTTGACACATTAGTGATAGGACAACATTCAGCCCACCAGAAGATAATATACATTCATCTCCATGTTACAAAGTATGACTGGCATGCCCTCCTCCCTCATGGAACACTGCTGGGATCCATGCAGTGATGGAACAAAGACGCAGCAGCTGTTAACAAGAGCAACCTTAGTTCATCTGATGTGTGTGTATATATTATCTAATACCACTATTTCACCAGAGTAGATCTTATTGCTTTGTATTTGAAAGATCAGACACCAAACCTTATTTCCAGAACCCATACCTTGTGTACTGCATAGTCTTATAACTCAAACATTTATGTGTGAATGAATGAAATAATTCATTCTCTTACATTTTATTAATATACAGTTTATACATATATATTTTTTGAGATAAAAAGTTTAAACTAAATGGAAATATACATGAATATGAACATAATTTATTTTATATGGAACACTTAAACTACGTCCAGATTTTCCATATGCTGGTGTTAAACTAAGATAGTACATAGAATTGCCAAAACTTGTTATAGGTAACTTAGTTAAGGCTCATTAATATTTAGATAACTGTAGGTAGATTGAATAATTCAATAAATAAAAGACGTACATTTGATATGTGGATCATGCCAAGTAACTCATAGCTAACATGACTTAGCTACATGTATTTTGTTTGTAGTGGATATATAAACAGCATATCACAACTAGGTATCCATAACATGAACACTTGATACAATGGTAGTGGTGACACAGCATACACACAGATACTAGTCATGTATATGTAACAAGGTGATATGACTTCACCTTGTACTCAGAAGCCATGAGAAAGACAGCAATGGCAATCTTTTGAGAAGTTGAAAATTTCAGGTGTCCCTGTACTCTGTAATATGCACTGAAATAAGATTCACGGGTTATCACAACAGCACCAAGTGGAATTGATCCACCCAGGTTGGATCAATAGTAAAATTGATATAAAATAGTATTAATTACAATAGACTCACCACACAGAATAGATCAGAATGCTGGTCTTGAGTAGCTTTGATTTATATCTCAGTTTTTTGGTCTGGTGATGTGAATCCATCAGTTGTAAGTGGTCAAGTATTTTGGTATGTGTATAGTGTATTTGTTCTTTATGGAACATGTTCAGAAATAATTTTTTTGAGTTATTACCATGTACTTTCTTTGATTATATTCAAAGCACTATAGAAACATTATATAGAAATCCTGGAATTATTTTATGGATCTAGTCAAAACTGAAAATAGTTTTTGAAACTTACTTGATGGGGATAAATTTTGATTAATACTCACACTGCTTTATTACATTGATATAAATGAAGTTACAATGTAGTAATACTTGCCATGGCGATACACAATTTCATAAATTTTCATAGTGAAATACAATGCTGAAATCACTGATCATTAGCCACAAAATGTTATGTTTATTGAACAAATGTCAAAACAGTTTCTAAATAAATTGCTAATTACATTCCTATTGAAGATGTATGCTGACCAGGACAAGTGTTTGGCTCATAAGGAGATTACCTTTGTTGTGGATGACAAGGGTTGCTCCATGACAAATATCTACATTTTAACATCAAGTAGTTGTTACACACATTCCATCCTATTTTTTCTGATTATATATACTGTACTTTATCATGGCAATATGAATATAAGTAATGATGCTATCTATGACATGACTTATTATGTAGACCATACTATCACTTGAGATCCACTATCCCTCTTTTTTTGTTCAAATTATGAAACAATTTGCAAACAAATTCACAAGGTCACAATGAAATTTTTAATGCTAATACACTTTGCCATCAATTATAATGAAGAAGGCAGGAAAAGGGAATAGCTCTCTAAGACATGAAGGGAACTATAGGGTTGTGGAATGATCCAACATTTTATAGTGAGAAAGCAGAGACAGCAGCTAATAGAAATGTGATTATAGGTATAGAGAATAACATATTAGTTAGTGGCTCTGAAGCCATTTAAGAATATCCAGCTTTTGCACTCATGAATCTGAATTATGGTAAAAAACATTGTATAGTTATGTCATTGATGGAAATTTGATCAACAAATTAATAATACAGGACTCAAGTTTCCTGGAGCTCCTTGGAATTCATATTTAGTTCATATTTTGTGTTTTTCTAATAGCTGCCAATTTTGAGACATTAAGCTGTAACACTGAGCATTTCTAATATGCTATGGGAATAATATATTTGATGCTTATCCCTAGTTTATACACTACTGGCCACCCAGTCTCAATACTGCATGGAGGATGCTTCATTTTTGCTACCAGAGTAGTGCTTAGTACACATAACAGCTACAGTCTAAAATACTTATGCAGTACACTACCTAGATAGTCTTCAGTCTTAAGTATAGCAGGTAGTTGTAAAGGAAGTTCAGTTTTCCCTTGATGCAATAGGTGGCAGACATGTTACAGTTGAATTCTCTGTGGGGGGATGAGCAGCTGAACATGGTAATTCCTGCAGGTTTGGAAGAAGGTTTTAGTAAGTTGTTTATAAATGTTTCAGCAGTTTAGAGAGATGCAGAGAGTTGGCACTTGAGGCACAGCTAAATGTGTTGTATGGAACGTTGTGGCTGGGTACGAGGATATTCGGTCCACTTATAGTACTGAGGTAATGGCCGAAAATTTCATTATATGCTTAATTACTTATTGTGACAAAATATAACTATACTTTGTGAACTTCTAACAATAAATTTGTTGTAATTCCTACATAATACAAAACTAGGCTTCTCTTTGGTATACTGTGTCATGGGATATCTTGGTGTATGATGTCAAACTTGATTATTGAATGTTACACAAATTTACATTTTGGCAAATGTTGAGAATTATTTTGATGAGGCAGCTCTTTTAGTTTAATCAATGGATTGTGTAGCATGTTGTTCTGTGGTGTACAGGTGTGTTAAGTGTGTGGATTTATGTTGGTTAGGTTATGAATGAATGTACCACATAACAGCATGTCATTCACCAGAACACAGCCCACTATTCATTGCAATGTGCTGTAGTGCTTGTGCTTCTTATCAGAAATAGTTTGCACTGTGCTTGGAGTGCAGTGTGAATACGTACTGTGCCTTGCTTTCCAACATTTCCCTACTTGGTGCATATGCTACAGTGCTGCACTTGTTAGTGTGCTGTGGTGCTTAGGAAATATACAATGTCGTTTTGTGGATTTTGCAGTGAAACAAAGTGCCATATTCTTAATCATAGTGCTTTGCTACTTACTGTGCATGTGCTTCATTATAGATACATTACTGATGAGAGTTTTAGTGCTTGCAGAATGGTTGTGCTTCCCCTTACAATGTGCACTGTGCTCTTTAAGATGTAACTGTCTGAGTTACGTTCAGTGCCCTTCTAGTGTGCCGTGTACTGTGCTGTGCTAATGTGACTATGATTGAGTTGCATGTAGTGTGCATTTTTAGTGCTGTGCTTTGTAGTGTGGTGCTAAGAAGTGTTCATACTATAGTTAGTGTGTGGTGTAACTGTGCTTGAGTGCAGTGCAGCTATTCAAGTCTTGTCAGTGCCTTACTGATACAAGATGTGCATTTTGTTGTGCATCTTGTGCTTCTTTGTGCCTTAAGTGCATGATTGCTTTAATTAAGTTAGTGCTCAGTGCTCCCTGTGCTTTCCAGTGTGTTAGGTTAGTGGGCAGTGGTGTGCCGTGCATTCCAGTGTTGGGCTGCTTGATGCAATGATCAGTGTTTTGTGGTGTTTGTGGTGTTATCATTGTGATTAATGCTTAGTTATTCATTTTCAGGACAAATACCTCGAGTTGAAGAGCTGATGGGTCCAGTAAATTACACCATAAGACATATATCCAAACAATCAGATACGTGAACAGAAACATGATAGCAAATATCTGAATTGTCACTATGAATGAGGAAATAATCTGAAATATGATCATCACATTTTAACTACTGAGCATTAATACTACAGCTGCAAGTGCTTCAGTCATCTCTCTCCATGGACTGCTCTTCAGGTATTTACCTATATGGCATGTTAATTAGCTTTTTATTTACAGCCAATTATCACAGCTTTAGTTTCAGAAAAATGAATAGGATTTCATCAAAATATACATTTTTTAAAAATCTAACCAATATATTCTCTGGGG
Source organism: Callinectes sapidus (assembly GCA_020233015.1). Classification (NCBI taxonomy): domain Eukaryota; kingdom Metazoa; phylum Arthropoda; class Malacostraca; order Decapoda; family Portunidae; genus Callinectes; species Callinectes sapidus. The sequence goes on from CM035179.1 coordinate 7,993,360, forward strand.
AGAGTCGATAAAGCATGTGACTGCAATATCTGGTGCCCCTACTCTGGTCCTCTGAATGAATAGGTAGTAGTAATTCACGACTCCTCCCGAGGGGATGTGGGAGTCCTGAGCGAGACGTCCCTTTAATTCCATTCCACTCCTATCAGCAATTACCCAGGAAAGATACTTCTTTATCCCACGGAGAACAGTGGCTACCTCAGTTACTATTTTCACGCTCCATCTTCCACCCGCCCTGGTGTTGCGCTGAGCGAGGTTGGGAGCAGAGGGGCGAGGTGGGGGCCGTGCGTGAGGTGGCGGGGGGCGTGACGGTGATGGGAAGAATGTCTAGGTTGTTGGCAGAGGAACACGGGGCGGGAGTCACACCTACGTAGTTGATACAGCCGCTGTCACTCTCAGACCGTTTGAGCTCGCGGATGATCTGGTCGTGTTCGTCCAGCAGGCGCTCCAGCTCCGTCAGCCGCGCTGCTGCCTCCGTCTGCCGAGAGAAAGGAAACCAGTTAATCCTGTTGTAATAACGCATGACAGAATCAGCCTAAGGGGTTATTGTGAATTATCAGTTTGTACACTGGTGGCATGTATAACAACCGCTGCTTGAGAGAACCTAAGATTAGGCATTGCGGCCACGCACGTCATGAAAAGTGACCCTCAGAGTCTGTCCTATTGTCATCTGTAATAATAGTATAAGTAATTTTGCTATAAAGAGTATCAATGGTTTTGCCTCAAACAATAAAATGCATGTCTGGATGACCAGAAGTAAAATGGTCGTTACTGAAGGAACGCAGGGAGGTTCGTAACTCATCTTTAATAAGAGGGGTCGGGAAGGGCCGCTGTTCGGCTTAGTTGTTGAGTTTACCCCTCTGGGAGTGAAGCGGGAAGGCCACTCGTGGCACCAACAACAACCATGGAAATTCCTGGCTGTCGAAACTTATCCCTATCATGTCACACACACACACACACACACACACACACACACACACACACACACACACACATGAACTTCACAGTACCAGGTCACAAACATGAATAGGGATGATAATGCATAACAAACATAATCATTAATATATGATGGAGGTGTGACAAGACATTATTCTAACCAAGTCAATGAAGGAATTTCAACCACACGTTGCAAGGCAGAGGATATTAACGGTTAATTTTGTACTTGCAAAGTGCATGGGAATGTGTGATTCTAAAGTCATCATTATGTTAATCAAGATCCGAATGATCAGTGCATAATCATATCCACACATTTCATTTATTTTTATTCATTTACCTTCATTCCGGACAGAGCAGTGTAACATTTTTTTTTTTTTTTTTTTTTTTTTTTGCTAGAATATAAAGTTTTGTATTAGAAAAGTCCAGAGGAAGTAGGAGGACCTGTTTCTTAAACTTTTCCAATTTCACCAAGAACATCTCTAGGTATCGACGTTACGTTAGTCCTGGTAAATGGCGTTTAGTCCCGTGCCACGGCCCCACCCCCCCTCCCTCCCCCTCAAGACACACCAGTTCGCCTGACTCACTCTTCCACACTCGTGCCCGCCGCTCAGCCACATCAGCCATCCATCCGCCAAGTCTCCACTTTATCATACCCTTCTGTCTATATCCATCAGGATTTTCACCCCCCCTCCTCCCCCTGCTTTCTTCTACCCACCTGCCACGATCTCTTCTATACAGGAAGGCACCTCTGTACATCACCATTCGTCTTCACATGTATGTAAAGCACCAATACTGACTTATCAATACTTACGTTGTCAACATCACCACTTCTTTTTTACCATTATGAATGACGTCAGAGTAAGAAACAAACTCTTCCAGAAATCCGGAACACTTAAAAACATCAAAAAAGCTTCCCATTTTCTCCTCTACAAAAACACATCATGAATTAGTATCGAATCAAGGCCTTCTCTCCTTAAAGATAATTGGAATCTCATAATCATAATCGTACTCCTCTAAAAATGATAATATAATAATAATAATAATAATAATAATAATAATAATAATAATAATAATAATAATAATAATAAGAGTAATTCATCTCTGCCATCGTCCAGGTCGTTCTCTTTCCGTCACAGTTCAGAAAAATGAAGTCCATCACCATGACAACATTTAAAGGTAATAATAGCAGTGCAGTCCTTTCCCGGAGACACCAATACTCGACACAAACAACTCCAGTGGCGCTGTTCTTATTTCCTCAGTGTTCGCTCTCTGGAAGTACTCGTATAAATAAATAACAATGTGAACTCTGGTAGAAATGTCTGTGTGTGTGTGTGTACGTGTGTTCATCGAAACAATAGGTAATGTTACTGTTTGCCGCATTGTATTATCACGAAAAGATAGTGTGTGGTGAATAAAAGAAAAAGATAAATAAAAGGTGAGGCTTCAATACTTCCAGAAATTATGCAAATGTTCTGGTTACCTTCATGCTCGATTTATCTGCCAAGGGACGAGGGAAATCGCTGATGTTGTTCGCGTCTTGTCTTCTATTGCGAAACTTTCATCACCGCGGGATTCTTCATCAACTTAGTGAATGAAGGGATTAGTGCTTTGTAGGCGAGTGAGACTTGTTCTTTCCTGGCACAGCACAATAGTCTACTTCTCTCGGGATTTATGTAGTATCTCTCCCCCCCCCTCCCCTCTCTCTCTCTGAACCTTGAAAAGAAAGTTTGAGTCGAAGTACTTTTCCCTCTCCCTCTAAATCTCGTATTCTTTTTTGTCTCAGAATCTGGAACTTTCTCTTCAGTCTTCAGAGTCGCACATTAGGAATATATAAACTATAAGTCGGTTAATTTATGTGGGAGTAAGCAAAGAAACAGTCTGAGTTCGAATTCAGGTTTTCAGTGCTTCTATAAACTGTAAAGCTCGTTAACATGGGAAGTGAAATGAGGAAAATGCAGGACTTAATCGTGAAGAGTGGCAGGATATTTTTAATACCATAAATTAGTTGGAAATCTGCGTGTGTCACAAATGAAAATGCTCCTCACTTGAAATAAATTACATTTTTCTGTTGATCCATTAATATATACATGATGGTCTCTGAAATGTGTTAGAGCTCATTGCGAAAACTGTATGCAAACACACACACACACACACACACACACACACACACACACACACACATGCGTTATAAAAATTTTCATAAGATAGTCCTCTTGAGGGCATGATCTCCATATAAATAACTTGCGAACCCCTGCAGGAGGCGATAGGAGAAGAAATGATATAATTCTGCAAGGAAGCTGAGCGAGGAACACAGGTCATTGCGGGCATAGGTTGGCCTCCTCAGCAGTAATTAACCAGCAACGTGCTTTCTCGGAACGGAAAATACCGAACGCTGGTACAGAGTCAATGAACACTGCATTATTTTTTTTCCTTTATTAATTAGGATTTACAACTTTGCTAATTGTTTCGAGGAAGAAGACTGAACATTGAGTGTCATCTCGTTGTTCACAAATGTTGGAGTTTAAGTCTGGCTTCGACCGGTTTAATTTTGTTGTTGATGGTTCTTCGTTCCTTCCTTTTGCTACGTAATAAGAGTGCTAAAAGTAAAGCTATTATAAGTAAGAGACGTTCGGTGGTGTGGAATGTTTCTTTCTATTAATATACATACATAATTATACAAAAAATTAAGAATACGGGACGGAGTTAATGCTGAGTCTGGCGTGTATTTGTACGTACTACGCTTTCTATGGTGTGTTAAGGGATGAAAATAATAAAACGAAATAAAGAAAAGAAGTAATGTCACAACGAGTCCCTTACTACTACTACTACTACTACTACTGCTACTACTACTACCACTACCACTACTACTACTACTACTACTACTACAACTACTACAACTACTATTTTACATCCTCCTCCTCCTCTTCCTTTCACCACCACCACCACCACCACTAACATGTTCAGAAAGTTAACCTACTGAGGCCAACTTTATTACATCTACTATCACACCGCTCGAGAGTCAGCAGGGGGGGTGGGGGGAGGGAAGCACTTTGTCAGAGACTTTTCCGGAGTCGAGACACAATCACGCTTCCAGATATGATTTCCAGGGAGAGAGAGAGAGTGAGTGTTCCCAGAAAACCGCGTCCCGTTGCCATAGAAACGGGAGGCGGCCAGCAGAGGAGGGGAGGAAAGGGAAGGGAAAGGTAACCAAGGAAATATGATTAGGTGTTCCTTCCTTTTTATTATTATTATTATTATTTATGTTGCCTCTGTTCGCTTACCCCGAGGTGTCAGTGTAAGAGTTATTATTTTGTTATTCTGTCTCTCTATTTGCGTTGTGAGATGATGTAGTAGTACCATTGACGGCATAGGTTAGTTAGAGGTCTGTTGTATTTTTTTCATATTATTAGTTTGCCCCAAAAGAGTACAGGAACCGGCCCCTTTATTTAATCTTATCCTATTCATCGTTGTCTGCTCATAAAGAGTAGGGAAATAGCTTGTTTATTTGATTTTCTCCTATTTATCCTGAAGGGAAATAACCGGGAGTGAGAAAAAATAGTGAAAATATGGCAAAAATAAAAATAGAAAATAAATACAGTATATATATAGAGAGAGGGCATGTTGACGAGCCGCTTGAGGTAGGTAGTGCGTGAAGTGTTGAGAGAGAGAGAGAGAGAGAGAGAGAGAGAGAGAGAGAGAGAGAGAGAGAGAGAGAGAGAGAGAGAGAGAGAGAGAGAGAGAGAGAGAATAAACGAAGGAAGAGAAGTACGGAGGATAAGAAAAAACAAGAAAAAGAAATACAAATAAAAAATAAGACAGTCAAAGATGAATAATGAATAAAAAAAAGAAGTAAAGAGTAAGAGAGTAAGTAAAAAAAGTAAGAAGTCACCAATATCCTCGGCTTTTTCATCCCTTTTACTAACAAACTCCACGTCTCTTTCCTGTTTATGTATCCCTCCCTCCTGCCTACGACTTAAGCTTTTCCGAGAGTCGCTGGTCAAGGCATCTGGGAAAATAAATTGGCTTTCTCTCTCTCTCTTTCTCCCTCTCTCTCTCTCTCTCGTCTCTCCTCCTCCTATTTTCTTTTGGTAGTGGGATCGAGGCGTCTTTTTTTATTTTTATTTTTTTTGGGACGATCTTCCTGACAAAAAGAAAGAAGGAAGGAAGGAAGGAAGTTAGGAAATAGATAGAGAGAGGGTGGATAAGGGGACAAAGATAGATAGATAGATAGAGATATATATAGAGAGAAGATAGGAATGAATGAAAGGAGAAAAGAAAAATAGGAGTAAGAAGAAAAATAAGAAAAGATAATGATATGAGAATAAAAGATAAGGAAGATAAAGAAGAAGGAAGGGAGGACACGTGATAATGAGAGAAAGAAAGAGAATAACAAAGCTGGAAGTGAGGGACAAGAAAAACTGGAGGAAAAAAAAGACGGTAGAGAAGGAAAAGGGAAAAAATAGGAAAGATTTAACAAAGAAGTGTGGAAAGGATAGAGGAAAGAAAGGAAAATAGGAGATACAAGAAGGTAGCGTTAAAGGATGGAAGGAAGGAAAGAAGGAGAGAGGAATGAAGGAAAAATAGGAGGGATGTAAGGCGAAAGAAAAGAAGGAAGGAAAGAGGAAAGAAGGGAAAAAGAGGGGAAGGAAGTGTGGAAGGAGTGGAAGGAAGAAAAGAAGGAAAGAGAGGAATAAAGGGGAAATAGGAAGAATATAAGGAGAAAGGAAGGAAAGAAAGAGGACAGAAAGGAAAAAGAGGAGGGGAAAGAAGTGAGGAAGGGATGGAAGGAAGAAAGGAAGGAAAGAGAGGAATATAGGGGAAATAGGAAGGTTGTAAGGAGAAAGGAAGGAAAGGAAGAGGAAAAAAAGAGAAAAAGAGGAGGGGAAAGAAGTGAGGAAGGGATGGAGGGAAGGAGGGAGTGAGGAAGGAAAGGGAAGGTAGGAAGGAGAGGAGGGAGGA
>CM035179.1:8018376-8032325 GCA_020233015.1 Callinectes sapidus
GAAAAAAGAGAGAAGGAGGAAGGAGGAGGAGGAGGAGGGGGAAGGAGAAAGGCAAGTTCCGGGTTCCTCCTTCCTCCTTTCCTATCTCCCTGTGGTCCTGGTGGTGTGCTGGCGTGTCCTGGTTTTGGCTCCTCTCTCGCCACTCGCGTTATTATTGTTTTCCTCTTTTTTTAGTGTTTTTTTCTGTTTTCTTCACCGTGTTGCTTATTGCGCTGCTGCTTCACTCTTTGGTGGTTTATTTTTAAGGCGTCTTTTTCTACTCATGACGCCACTTGCTTATTAATTTCCTTACCCTTGTCTGTCTGTCTGTCTGTCACTTTTTTGTAAATCTCTCTCTCTCTCTCTCTCTCTCTCTCTCTCTCTCTCTCTCTCTCTCTCTCTCTCTCTCTCTCTCTCTCTCTCTCTCTGTATGTATGTGTATATTATGAGGTTGCTTTGCGGGTGGCGTTTAATCCTTTCCAGGTAAGGGAGACTCATTTAATTACCTGAAGGGAGGGTGTGCCAGCAGGGAATTCACGTGTCTTTTTCTTTTCTCTCTCTCCCTTTTCCCCGTACCAGTGCTTCTGATTTGATTAATATTTCTATTAACTCTCTAGCCACTGTTGCTTTCATGTTCTTTTTCCACCTGATTTTTTTATTTTATTATTTTTTTTTTATAAGAAGAATACTTGCATATTTCTCATCTCCATTTCCCGTACTTCATTTTCATCAGCATTTCCTTAGCGTATCTTACCACATTATTTCCCACCCCTCTCTCCCCTGATCTCCTCTCTAATCCCTTCCCATCCCCTCATCCTGCTATCTTATCTCTCAGCCTAAGCCCCTTCTTCATAACACCCACCCTTCTTCATCCACACCCGCCCTTCACCCTCTTCCACCGTCGCTCCTGTGAAAAAGAAGGAAAAAAAGAAAGGAAGGAAAGAAGTATGCTAATCCATGAACAATTACCGTGACTCCCACCCTTCACTTTAGATCCTCAGGAAAGCATACATTTAAAGCAGCGGAAATCAAGTAGGCGAATATAACAGCGTGGGGAATGAGTCTGGAGTGGAGTGAACTGGTGGGGGAGCACAGTGGGATCTCCATAACTTACTTTCCCGCGCGCGAAAATGAACGTCCGCGGAAAGTCACGTAAAGGCGCCAGTGTGGAAACGCGATTAAGGGAAGTGAGACGGACGGAGTGTGAGAAATGTGGACAGAAGTAGACGCAGTTAAAGTGTAATTAAGACGGAATAGTGGGCCATTAAGCCACGAACTTTTCCAATATACATCTGTTCCTGTGGATTAGGCCAGGGAGAGAGAGAGAGAGAGAGAGAGAGAGAGAGAGAGAGAGAGAGAGAGAGAGAGAGAGAGAGAGAGAGAGAGAGAGAGAGAGAGAGAGAGAGAGAGAGAGACATTAGAAACTTTTATTTATAGTAACTTGTTTGACAAAATAAGGTACAAAAATAAAACTAAACTAAATACCCAATCCCTAAACTATTTAAAGCTATATAGAACGAAACGAGAAGAGAAAGAGAGAGAGAGAGAGAGAGAGAGAGAGAGAGAGAGAGAGAGAGAGAGAGAGAGAGAGAGAGAGAGAAGGTGGCTATATAGAACGAAACGAGGAGAGAGATGTAGAGTAGAAGAAGTGAAATGGGTGACAGACAATACGTAGCGGGACAGAAGGCGGTGGGGTAGGGTTGCCAACTGACGGATTCTACACAAAGGAACGCCAGATATTAAGTTGGATAAGAATGCGGCTGTCGTGAGGTGAAGAAATTTCCTCCCCCCCAAAAAAAAGTTGAATGGCTGGTGAGGAAAAGTTTCGAAAGAGAGTAATGCGAGAGAGGCTCCTTCTCATTCCTCTCTCTCACTCTCTATCTCCCCTCTCTTTTCTCCTCCTCGTACCCTATCCTTACTCCTCCTCCTCCTCCTCCTCCTCCTCCTCCTCCTCCTCCTCCTCTTCATCCTCTTCACGTTATATATATGCTGTAGCTCACTTGGCCTCTGACGTCAAAACGCTACTCGTGTAATCATCCGCGTATTTCTGTATGGATCAGGGGAATGTGGCCATGGAAACTTGGGATGCTGGGATTACAGGAGGGGAGAGAGGGATGGGGGGAGGGGGGCTGTGCGTCTTAGGGTATTACGAATGCTTGGTTGTTGTTGTTTGTTGTTTGTTGTTGTTGTTGTTGGTGGTGGTGGTGATGATGTTGTTGTTTTTGGTTGTTGTTGTTGTTGATGATGATGTTTTTGTTAAAGGTTGTGGAGATGGTGTTGTGTTATGTCCTGTTAATATTATGGATAAACTTAATTTCTTTGACTACTACTATTACTACTACTACTACTACTACTACTATCACTGACAACGGAGATAACAAGCTGTCCCTTTCACCACACTAAGTAACAAGGCACTAAACATCACTTCAGGCACTGCCCAAGCATTTCCTTCACGCTCAGAGAGAGAGAGAGAGAGAGAGAGAGAGAGAGAGAGAGAGAGAGAGAGAGAGAGGAAACTAAAGGCCTTCTCTACCTCTCTTATCTCCACTAAGGTTTTCCCATTCCTCCCTGCTCCTCCTCTTACCCAAACCCAGACAGATCAATAGTCTTCGTAAATGACCAGTCCATGGCAGAGGAAGAGGAGGAAGAGGAGGAAGAGGAGGAGGAGGAGGAGGAGGAGGAGAACACCTGCAGGAAATGGTTGTTAGTGTGTAATAGTTGGAGGTGTTGGGAAAAGGTGCGGAGTGGAGGGGAAAGACGAGGTGTGGAAAGTTGTGTCTTATTCCACATCTTTTGGGAATAGTGCGCGTTGGAGGAGGAGGAAGAGGAAGAGGAGGAGGAGGAGGAATAACTCAAGGTATACGTGGATTTTGCGAGGTGTTACGGAGGGATTCGGGCGTGTGAGGACTAGTGGTGTTGGGTGTTGGGTGTAGGGTGTTGGGTGTTGGGTGGTGTGGTGGTGGATGATCCTTTCGGGTGATGAGGAAGGAGTTAGAACGTGTAGCAAGCAGTGGGTGAGATGGGTACCAGTGATGGGTGAGTGGTAGGTGGTGGCCAAGATTGTGACATGTGGAGGAGGGGAAGAGGAGGAGGAAGAGGAGGAGGAGGAGGGTGTGTGTACGTGCGTGAGTGTTTAAGGCTGTAACTGTCAAGGTCTATATTCTTTTCAAAGGCGACGGGCAGGTGGAGGTGTCATAAATGTGTGATGTTTATGTTAGGGTGGGGAAAGGTAATGCAGTATGTGAAGGTGAGGTAAGGTGACATAAAGTTAGGTGGGTTGTGATTTTGTCAGGTGAGGTTAGGTAACGCAGAATAAGGTAAGATTAGTTCAGATTAGGTAAGATAGTATAAAGTTAAGGCAAAATAAAGTAGGAAAAGGTTCAGATATGGTAAAGTTTAGAAGGGAAAAGAAAGTATAGACAGGAGAGATACAGATAAAATTAATTAACATGAAATAAGCTAAGGTTAGTTTAAATTAGCAGCGGTTAGGCAAGATAATAAGTCAGGAAAAGCTGAAATATGGTAAAATAAGAGCAAATGAGATATGTTAAAGTGTAAAACAGTAGAGGAAGGATAGAAAGGACATGAATAAGGTAACATTAATTTAGGTTAGCTGAGGTAAGGCAAGGTAATAAGTCAAGAAAAGATGAAATATGATAAAATAAAAGAAAGTCCAATATGGTTTAGTGTAAAGGAGTAGAGGAGTGTAAAGAGGAGAGGGACAGTGTAGGATGTTACGACTGAAGGATTGTGGCAGGGAAAGGGGACCAGGTAGAAGAGGCTCAGTGTAAAAATAAGAAGTATTGCTCACCGTAACAGGTGTTGGTGAGGTGTTGTGAAAGGAATGGTATGGAGAGCAGATGTTTGCATGGCTCCCACTTTTAAGATTCTCTCTCTCTCTCTCTCTCTCTCTCTCTCTCTCTCTCTCTCTCTCTCTCTCCCTTCTTCTTCTTCTTCTTCTTCTTCTTATTATTATTATTATTATTATTATTATTATTATTATTATTATTATTATTATTATTGTATTTTCGGCTTTCACAGTGACACCTAAATGTACTTGTATAAATTTTCTATATAGTCCATAAAAAACAGCAGGTCAATGGACGAATGGCATATTATGTTGATGCAAGAATGCTAACTTGATTTATACTATAAGGCCAATAAACATTCTCTCTCTCTCTCTCTCTCTCTCTCTCTCTCTCTCTCTCTCTCTCTCTCTCTCTCTCTCTCTCTCTCTCTCTCTCTCTCTCTCCAAGGAAAGGAAATCGTGGTCTCTTTCTCCGTGATCCTCCGCTTGTCTGTCTATCTCTGTGTCTCTTATTCATTTATTCATTCATTCAGTCAGTCTGTCACTCAGTCTGTCTGTTCGTGTCTCTCTCTCTCTCTCTCTAGTTCTTTGTCTGTTTTTCTTTCCGTCAGTAACTGTGCCTGCTTGTCTCTCTTTTTGGCGTTCCAGCTCTCTGTCTTTCTCTCACAACCATTATCCTACACACACACAGACACACACAACACACAGCAACAAACACGCAGAACCATAAAACACAACCAGAATCAATAGTCAGAGGATCACAATAATGTCCCGAGGGAGTGCCTGTGGTTTACCTGGGGAGCTCGAGTTACCTTGCTGGCGGGAAAGTGAAGGTCGAGAGGAGGTAGGTAGAGAGAGAGTGAGAGGGGAAAGGTGCGACTCAATCTTAACCCAACCTAAGTCTGTATTCTAAAACGCTTACCTCTCTCCCTATCACTTTCCAAAGGCTCAAGTTGAAGATACGTGTCCTATTGATGGAATGACAAAATTTCTAGTGTATTAGAAGCAGAAACTGTCTTGAAAATAGGTTTATTAGAAGCAGAAACTGTCTTGAAAATTAGGTTATCTCTGTGGCTAAGGGAAATCGTCGTAGTGAGGTGGGAAGGCATCTCTGAATACTGGCCCTATTGGGAAGCTGGAGGCGGGAGCTTCTCTTACCTCTCTTCATTAGCGGGAGGTCTTGTGTGGCGTTACTGGCCGCTCTAGGCTCTGGCCGGTGATCGATAAGCGGCGTTCTGTTACTAATGATGGGGTGATGTGCTGGAGGACGATGGGCGGCAGCGGCGGTGGTGGTGGTGGTGGTGGTGGTGAGATGATGGTGGGAGAAATGTTGGGTGATTGAGTGTATCTTGTGTGCGTGTGAGTGTGCGTGTGCGTGTGTGTGTGTGTTTGCGATATCTTTTATGTTATTAGTGGAGGGGTGATGTGTTGGGGGTTAAGTAATGAGGAACGTGAGGAGGTTGGGGTGATGTAATAGTGCGTGTGTGTGTGTGTGTGTGTGTGTGTGTGTGTGTGTGTGTGTGTGTGTGTGTATTTCGTCATGATTTATTCCTTCTTCAGCTCGCATGTCTTGACGTTTGCTATTTTGGACGGAATATGAATTGCTACAACTTCTTCTGACATCAACATCGTACGTGTGTGTGTGTGTGTGTGTGTGTGTGTGTGTGTGTGTGTGTGTGTGTGTGTGTGTGTGTGTGTGTGTGTGTGTGTGTGTGTGTGCAAGAGAGATAGCGTTTCGAAATAGAGTGTTACCTAAGCGAGTTGTTGCGTCAGGAGAAGGGAAATTTATATGCTGGCGTCACATAATAATTAAGCAACATAACTCGCGTGTTTCAAAATACTGAGACATGACAGAGTGAAGAGACAGATGGATGGATGCCTCACTGTCCCTAACCTTTCTAGAGGTCATTTTTTTTTAACTCTTTAACTTATACAGGTAGCGACTCTCCTTGATTTACCTGCAGCAGTCTCACCTTAGTACCTCTCAGTAGTCTGTATATTTCAGCTGTATATGATGCGTTTCGTGTGTGAAAGGTTAATTGGTCTTTTATTTTTACCCTATTGATTTACCTGTTCCAGTTTCTCTTTTAATAGATTGAAACTATATATTTTTTTTCGTACACGAGTGAAAGAATGGTGATATTTTTCATTCGTGGGAGAAAATACCTAAATGTACCTGCACTTGTAATAGCCCAATTTTCACATTTACACATTTTTCTCCTGTATAATTTACCTGCACCAGTCGCACTTTAGCGGCTATAAACAGTGTATTTTTCGTGCTTGAGTGAAAGAGTAGCGGTGTTTTTGGTGTGCGTGTGAGATAATAGTGATTAGGGAGTCAAATATATGTAAAGAGAAAGGCCGCGAGTGCCACCTTCACCACGCAAACGCTTATACCAATGGGAGTAACTCACTTATGCAAAACACAGACACGAACCCGAAATAGCAGTGGAGACTCTAACCATTTCGTGACTCAACTGGAATTTTTTAGCGTGAGTCCTTGGATAATGTTCTGCTGTGCGTATGTTTAGCCTTTCCATTGATACGGTTATCTTTTGTTAGCTCTGAGGTCACTGTTATATATTTCTTGTTTTTATATGAGACGGGGAAGCTAGTGAAGGGGAACATAGGTAATAAAAAAAGCCCACTAATTTGCCAGTTCCCGTATAGGTTCGAAAGAATTAGCCGAAAGATAAGGATAAATGTCATGAAACCTTCCTCTTAAATAAAGTCAAGTCATAGGAAGGTGGAAATAAAGAAGCAGGTAGGGAATTCTAGAGTTTACCACAGAAAGGAGTGAATGATTGAGAGGACTGGTTTACTCTTGCATTAGAAGGTGGACAGAATAGTGGTGAGAGGAAGAAAAAGAAAGCCTTGTGTGGTGAGGCTGCAGGAGGAGGGGAGGCATGCAGTTAACAAGATCAATAGAGCAGTTAGCACGAAAATAGCGATAGAAGATAGCAAGAGATTCAACATTCCGGCGGTGAGAAAGAGTCTGAAAAGAATCAATAGTCAGTGGTCAGGGTGGACATGAGAAAAATCAATATGCCAAATTACACAAGTACGAATATTATAAACTGTTGCAATAAAAGAAATCTAAAAAGAATGTCTCAAAGGTTGTATGTATTGTAGGAAAGAATAACTCATAGTGACACGATTAAGGAGATTCTTTAATTTGTCTTTACTTAACATCTATAGTTTGTAAGAAAAGTTTGATTCACACTGTCAGTTATATGCAACATTCGTGAGACAACAAGGCACTGGTGAAACACTCGAATAGTTTAGTCTGCTGTAGCGTTCCTGATGAGACACTAATTCATATAAACACCCTTAGATAGATAAACAGTCGCCACCACCACCACCACCACCACCACCATCATCATCATCATCATCAGTATCAGTATCATTATTATCACCACCAGCCAATCACCTGCAGGTAAACATTCTTGATGAGTCAGTGAGTCATGTAAACACTCTTCGATAAACAACTAGTCGTCCTTGTCACTGTCGCTGTCACCACCACCACCACCACCACCACCACCATCATCATCATCAGCTAACTATCTTGAGGTAAACATTCACACATGACTGGTGAGCAATCTTTAAATACCTGCGTTTCATTTACTTATTTATTTTCTTCTTCTTATTTCGTTACATCAAAAGGTTTTCCGGTGAGTCCCGGCCACCGTCTGAGCGTCACTTTATCCCGGCAGCGAGTCACTCAGACCACCTCAACACCCTCCTTCACTTACCCGAGTCCCTTCAACACACCGCGCCCCATTTTCCTTGATGAAGATGATGCTGCTTCACATATCTAATTAGTTGATGTTCGCCTGCTCCCTCGTTTCTGTCTCTTCTTCCTCCTCCTCCTCCTCCTCCTCCTTCGTCTCACCTGCCTCTGCTTAACGCACCTGCCTTCCTTCCTTACTTTCTTCCTCCCTTCCTTTCTTCTTCCTTTTCTCTCCTCCTGGCTCACCCACCTCACTGCCTTCACCTGCCTCTCTCCTTTCTGTTATCCTTCACTTCCTGTCTTTCCTGTCCTTCCTGCGCAGTTGCAATTATTTCTCTTTTATTTTTTCATTCATTTATTTCTGCTCTGTCTTTCATCTCTTGTTTTTTTTTGTCTTCTCTTTTTTTTTATCAAATGTCCGTTCGTGTAATTTTTTTTCTTTGGTATGTATATATATATTTTTTGAAGTCTATCATGATTTTTGATATCTGTGTCTTTGTTTCTGTCCAATTTCATTTTCCCTTTTGCCATTTTGTTGCAACTTTTTCTTACGGCGGTGTTTTCTTATGTGCTTTTACCATTGCAGTCTCCCTTTCACTGTCTCTCTCTCTCCCTTTTTTCATGGTCTGTTCTCGTTGCCTATCTCACCTCTCAGCTCTTCACACTTCTGCCCACTTCTCTCTCTCTCTCTCTCTCTCTCTCTCTCATGGTCTGTTCTCGTTGCCTATCTCACCTCTCAGCTCTTCACACTTCTGCCCACTTCTCTCTCTCTCTCTCTCTCTCTCTCTCTCGTATTCCTTTCAGTTCTATTTTTGTATTTCTCCTTTTCCAACATCACGTCTTTCCTCCTCTTCGTCGTCCTCCTCCTCCTCCTCCTACTCGACCCACACTTTTCCTACATTACTCGCTATCCTGGCCTCTCCCACGCACTTCCCCGCCTCTATCCCACGCACACTCCGTCGTCCCGTCACATCTGAATTCCCTCTCAAACTCCTCAATCTGTTCCTCACACAGCCGCCCATGCCTACCTCTCGTTTCCTGAATATTCCGCTCCCTCTACCCTTGTCTCTTACTCAGCCTGTCCGCTCTCTCTATATATACTCGCTTCCCCGGCGCATTGGACGGGTGGTATAGTCCTGCTTTCATGCTCCTACTTCACTGCCCCCATCGCTAATGAGTTGGTGCGAACAGAGGAGAGGAAGCGACCCAATGCCTCTCTATTAATGGTGCTCGCCGCGTGTCTCTGTGCCTGCGTGTCTGTGTGTTGCCGCCCACCGTTTGTCGTGCCCCGTGTGCTAAATTTACTTAACGATTTGATTCTCTTTTTTGTGTTCTGAAGTGGTGTTTGATTATATTCCTCATTACTAGAGGGTTGAAAGACTTTTTTTTTTAGTCTCTCTTCTTTTTTGGCGCGAGTGTTTTCAAGGGCGCTAGACTGAATTTGTCGTTTTATGCTTCCCTACACGTCGAGTCTCTTTTCAAGCGGGTTTATTTGTTTACTCCATATCACCGGGCAGCTTCAAGGTTTGTGCTGTATTTTTCCGCGGCGCGTGATAGGAATGGGTGCTCCTGACACTGGCGCGCCTGCAGGTTTTTCAAGTGCAAGTCACCATCTGCCGGGGGTGACTAGGACCATAATCAATACCGAGGGCCGCCAGCATCCCGCCGCTCCCCGCCCCCCGCCGACTGCCGCCCGCCGCCCACCGCCCGCCGCCCGCCGCTCCTCGTGTCACGGCGGCCGGTGCAGGGGGCTGTCATCCCTCCCTCTGCCCCTCCTCCTCCTCCTCCTCCTGTCCCCTAAACTCATAGCCACTCGCTTGCCATGTGTAGGAACAGAGAGAGAGAGAGAGAGAGAGAGAGAGAGAGAGAGAGAGAGAGAGAGAGAGAGAGAGAGAGAGAGAGAGAGAGAGAGAGAGCCATTGAGCCACATGGATATTCCGCACTAAGGCTAAAGAAAAACCTGATTCAGCTCGTGACTTTGTTAACGAAACGACAAACTGTGCAACACGTGATGAATATTCATTCGTTATATTATGAGGAAAAGTTGAGAATTTATGCTCCCTGGAGAGAGAGAGAGAGAGAGAGAGAGAGAGAGAGAGAGAGAGAGAGAGAGAGAGAGAGAGAGAGAGAGAGAGAGAGAGAGAGAGAGAGTCACACAAACAGAAATTTAGACCGGGGGACTCAAAAAAAAAAAAAAAAGCCAATCGGTGGGTGGGGGGGAGATGTAGTGAAAACTTGATATTTTGCAATGGGTATTTATAACGTGGTGGGCAGAGTGGGTGACTGGGGCGGCGTGACTCACTGCTCCCTGTGCTCCGTATATCATAAATTCTTTTTGACCATTTATTTCCATCTTTCCTGCGAGATTGCAAAAGGCCGCGGCGGTTGTGTTAATTAATTTTAGGCTCCCGAAGATAACATCACAACCAACACTGTCGGTTTGCAAAGGTCACCTCACAAGCAATCAGTAAAGATGCGCATCACACGTCGTCAACTGCTAAATGCGTCACAGATAGTCTTTTTAAGTAAGAGGAGAGAGTTGGCCAAGGGCAGCAAAAACAATTAAACAAAAAGGCCCACTTAAATGCCAGTCACCGAGCAGGGCCGTGAGAGTTAGCCAAAAGAAGGACACCTCTCTCTCTTAATTCCCTCAGTACTAGGAAACATTTTCATATTTTTTCATCTTATTTCTCGATTCTTTACAGCTTCCGAAACTCATGTGGGGATTAAAATAGTACAGACTCTGGCTATTAATCTTGAGACCTCTACAGACTTCCTAATATCAATAAAACCTATCTAATCACACCAAAAACTCGTGGTAAGAATGTGTCCCAGTACTGAAGGTGTTAAGTGAGTTTAGGTCATGGATAGATGGAAATACAGAAGCAGGTATGGAGTTCGAGAGTTTACTGGAGAGGTGAGCTTCGTTGGCATATAACTGGCAGACTTAAAACATCGGCCCAGTTAGTTAATTAAAAGATCCATCGCAGCCAGTAAAGAAGAGAGGTTACAACTGGCTATTTTTTTCGTGCTTCACCATCAGTCAGGTAAGAGAAAGGTTCCCGTTGGTTGGCTAATTAAGCAGTGTTGTGTCACAGTCAGTTGGTTGAAAGGAAGGTTCTGATTAATTAAAAGGCGCTTCATAGCCAGCCAGACTTTAGCTAACTGAGAGGTGTTAGTTTGCTCAAAGGAAGGTTGTAGCGATTCATTTCATAGTGTGTCAAGGCCATACTGTACACTGAAAAAGAACGTTGCATCCAGTTGTTTAAAGAGGGGCGTGACTTCTGGTTAATTAAAAGACTCCCCCAAGGCCAGCATGTTAGTTAGGCCAGTTAGTTAGCTAGTTAAAACGCTCCTGAAGGACAATTAATCAAGGTCACCATCAGTAGCGTTGCAGACTTAACCTCCCTACACTTTCTTTATATTTATTCTGTTTATTACTTGTCGATTCTATACAGCTTCAGAAACTCATGTAGGGATTGAAATAGTACAGACCCTGGCCCTTAATCTTCTCACCTCCATAGACCCTTGCTAATGTCAATAAAACCGTCCAATCACACCCAACACTCAAGGTAAAAATGTGTCCTGTTACTGAAGAGGTTAATAGACGCGTTACAGTCAATTAATACATTTCCCACAGTCGACAGTCTGCGTCACAACAAAGTAATAGATAGCAAGGCCCATCAAAACCAGTCAGTCGGAAGCAGCGTCACAAATACTCCATTAATAAACGCGTCACAGTCAGCTAATATATTCCTCACACTCGACAGTCCGCGTCACAACAAGGTGATAGCGAGACCCATTAAAACCAGTCAGTGCAGAGGGTCGGTCGCCACAGTCATTATGAAGGGGGCGTCACAGCCAGTCACTCATGGGAAGCGTCACTGGGAGCCAGCAAACAGGTCCCCGAGGTGCAGTTAAAGAGATAATAATGATGATGATGATGCACAGAGAGTCATTAAAGGTTCCAATGCTCGGTGGCTAATCATGGCTTACTAATGGCCCAGATTAAGGTGCTTTAGGATAAATAATACTGCGAGTTATCAAAAAATACTGGTATAATTATGAAGATCTTGTCTCTTCGTTTGTTTTTATATCCCAAACTCGCTAACATGCTTTTAATTTTAGCTTTTGGTTCATTGGCTAGCAAGATCAGCTTTTTTTTTATAGAATTAACATCCCATGAACAAAATTATACAAGAAACAGGCAGATTTTTGTCCCAGTATTGAAGGGGTTAAGAATACTTTAATTTCCAACACGTTAAAATTCCCTACATAAATATTACACCCACAATATTTTCCCCACCAAAATTCTCTCATTGACAGAACGTTACGGAAAGACAACTTAGCGTAGATGAATCAAGATATCACATTTCAGACATGAAGGGAATTTACGCCGATATAAACTCCATAAAAGAACATTTAGGAGCGAAATACACGAGTGACAGTGACGTAAATGCTTCTATTAGCCCTCTATGGACGCCTACATACATTAACCCTCCATTAAGCCAACATTAACCTCCCTACTGAAACATTTATTACCCCTGCGAGACTCTGAGACACCCCTATAATTCAAACCTTCACTGCTAAACTATATACATCAACAGGCGGGAAAACAAGACACATATAGCATCTATTAACTCACTATGGAAACCTATGCATATTAACCTCTCTACTGAAACATTTATTACCCCTGCGAGACTCTGAAACACGTCCACAATTCGAACTTCTAATGGCAAACTGTGTGGATCAACAGACCATGAGAAAACAAGGCATATATAACATCCCAGTCTCCTCAAAGGTCCTGGCAAATTAGTGGCCTTTTTATTTACATTGTTTTTGTTCCCCTTGGCCAGCTTTCCCCCCCTTACATAAAAACCCACGAGTGAACTAAAGGCATCTGAGGCACGAAAGTTGACCAAATGGCCCTTGACTGCATTACCCGCTTGATGCCATTGACTCATAAGGGCTCAGCTAACGCAAGGCCTCTCAGGTGTGTGTGTGAGGGCCTCAAGGGGGGAGAGAGTGAGAGGGATGACAGGCTAAGTGAGTATACTTTTACCTTTCCAGACTCGTGAGAAAAAAGAGAAGGTGGGGTCTCTCTCTCTCTCTCTCTCTCTCTCTCTCTCTCTCTCTCTCTCTCTCTCTCTCTCTCTCTCTCTCTCTCTCTCTCATGCTGTGCCATTTTACTGCTAAGTCTTGCGGGTTTAAAGGTTGCGTTGCGTGCACCGGCCATCTTTAACTAACCTCAATTTGATTTCCCCTTGTTTTATTACCTCCTCTCCTCTTCCACCGCGAACTCATCTCACTTTTTCATCCTCCTCCTCCTCCTCCTCCTCTTCCTCCTCCTCCTCTTCTCCCTCCCGTCGCTCCTTCACCTTATTAAAACGTCGAAGTGTGTCAATAAATTTCATGACATTCGACGAGAAATTCCAATCTATATACGGAACGCTGCTACGGCAAAGGTAAATATTGGAGGCAAGCGAAGACAAACGGAGAGAGACACACACACACACACAGAGAGACAAAACAGGAAAGGGAGTTGGGTTGGGTGTGTGTGGGGAGGGAAGGGAGGGAGGCAAGACAATGGAAAATAAAACGGAGAGAAGCAAAACAAGATAGGTAGTCGGATGGGGGTGTGTGGGGAAGCTGGGGAGGAGGATAGAGGATGGAAAATAAAACAGAGATACAAAACAAGAAGGGTAGATAGATGGGGTGTATGTGGGGAAGATTGGGGAAGAAAAAATAAAAGAAATAAGACAGAGAGACACACAGAGAGAGACAAAGAAGAAATGTAATTGAGTGGGGTGTGTGGGGGAGCTGAGGAGGGAGGGAAGAAAATGAAAATAAAATAATAAACCAGAGAAACTTAGAAAGAGACATTAAAAACAGGTGATTGGGATGGGTATGTGTGGGGAAGATGGAAGAGAGAAGATAAAAATGAAAAAAAAAAACAAGAAAGGAGAGAGATAAACACAGAAACAAAAGAAAGATAGTTGGTTGGGGGTGTGTGGGTAGGAAGGGGCCGGGGAGGGGGGGGGGGATTGAAAAATAGACCAAGAAAAAAAACCCTTGACCTGAGCACATCGCCAGGAAAACAGGTGACCTAGTAAGGCCCTCAGCAGGAAATGTAATTAACAGGTGTGCAAGTGTAGTGTGTTAGCAAAGGTTTCTATTTTTCTTATCCATTTTTGTGGGTTTATCTTTACTTCAGTTCAATGTGTATTACTTGACCTTATTTGGTCCTCTATTTACATTTCTCTTCCTCCTGCTCCTCCTCCTCGTCCTCTTCTTCCTTTGCCTTCTTCCTCTCGTCCTCCTCCTGGGATATGTGCACTCTTCTTCTTCTTCTTCTTCTTCTTCTTCTTCTTCTTCTTCTTCTTCTTCTTCTTCTTCTTCTTCTTCTTCTTCTTCTTCTTCTTCTTCCTCCTC
>CM035179.1:8090428-8102864 GCA_020233015.1 Callinectes sapidus
CTCTCTCTCTCTCTCCCTGTACATGTGTGTCTGAGAATGATGAATGTTCTTCGAGGCAATTTTCGTTGGTTCAAGGTTTACGTCAAGAAAAGTTAATTCGTTCGTTAAGAGTTATGGTAGAGCCAGCAGGTGCCTCAGACGTACCTCCCTCTCCACCTTCAGGAGTTTAGTGGGACTGCTGAATGTGTACGGGATTAAATCTATTTATGGGAACTGCTATTGAAAAGGGAGCTAAATTATAGGATTAGTTTTGTGTGTGTGTGTGTGTGTGTGTGTGTGTGTGTGTGTGTGTGTGTGTGTGTGTGTGTGTGTGTGTATACTCGCGTGCTTATAATTTAGGAAGAAAAATAGATTACCTTCTCCGTTACATTTCCACATACCAAGGCATTTGCATATATAATTTTTGTTAATTTGCTGTTGCTGCTACTGCTGTTGCTGCTGCTGCTGCTTCTGCTACTAGTACTACTACTATTACTACTACTACTACTACTACTACTACTACTACTACTACTACTACTACTACTACTACTACTACACAATCACCACCATCACTATAACCACTACACCACTGCACACCATTATCTAAGTAACAAATAATAATAACAATAATAGTAATAGTAATAATAATAATAATAATAATAATAATAATAATAATAATAATAATAATAATAATAATAATAATAATAATTAATAAAGGCGACATGAGAAGAGCACAAGAACATAACACCAGCACAACCACTACAAACCATTATTCAAGTGACAAACAGCAATAATAATAACAAATAATAAATAAAACAACCGAGCCATTAGCCTTACCAAGATGAACCAGACGCCAACTTTGACCCACAGCAGCCTCTGACCCACCCTGTACCTGACACACTAAACCACTGATAGTATACATCAACGCCAATATAGATAAGTCTGACATCCATTAAAGTGAGTTAAAGTAGTGATTCCTTCCTATCAGCCACCCACCTCACCCCTCCCCACCTCACCTCACCTCACCTCTTCCCCCCTTTTGTTTCCACCTGAATAAATTGATGGGCTATTATCCTCCATTCAGAAATACTTTATTCTTTCACCACGACTATTTTCAAAGGCCACAGAGATGATTAGCCGGGCTTTGGAAAGTGCTAATATTAATCTGTCAATAGGACCGTCAAAAATACAATTAATAAACTAGAGTAACTTCAAATATAACCTTTTGAGAGTAGTTGACGTGTAGCCAGCAATGTTTCAGACTACGGTCAGTTACTTTGTCATGTGAGAACATCGCCAGGACATCAAACATTTCACAGCCACACCGGCGGAAATGTTACAGAGCCATTGATTGTGCTGAATTATTTACGTTAATCACACTTACGCACTTTATGGAAGGAGATTACTTTTCTATTCTTATTTTATTTATTTAGTGGTGTCAGTGTTGGTGTTCGTGGCGGTGGTGGTGGGAGTGTGGTAGAGGCAATACTGTAGCAGCATTAGTAGTAGTAGTAGTAGTAGTAGTTGTAGTAGTAGTAGTAGTAGTAGTAGTAGTAGTAGTAGTAGTAGTAGTAGTAGTAGTAGTAGTAGTAGTAGTACAAATGGTAGTAATGATAATGATAATGATTAATAATAATAATAATAATAATAATAATAATAATAATAATAATAATAATAATAATGGTGATGATGATACCAATAAGATCTTTATTATTGTTACTTTCATTTTAATTATTATTATTATTATTATTATTATTATTATTATTATTATTATTATTATTATTATTATTATCATCATCGTCATCATTATCATTATTATTTCATTATGACTATTTTTAATCCTCTTAATCTTCATCTCCGTCATTTATTAGTATTGATTTTCTTTTGCTAATCACGAAGTGTTTGTGTCCTTCGCGCAGTAAAATCGATCCTGTAGACCCACCGCCGCCCTGGCCGCCCCTCGCCTCCTGGTGCAGGCCAGGGAGGCGGGGGTCAGGAGGCGGCACTGCTGAGAGGGTGGTCTGTGCCTCGTATGGGTTGCACAGCACGTGAAGATAACCGCCCACACGTCCTGTCCTAAGGCTGCGCAGCACAACAGTGACGTGCGCACTTAGTCCCCATCAGCGCCGGCCCGAACTTTGCATCGTTGCCATAATCCCGCCACACGCACCCCTCCCTTACGCGCCGATTGCCACGAGTCGCTACTTCCTTGTGTGATTAATACCAGTTGACTTTAAGCTTTACACTAATGCTAAATGTATCTCTGTAATGAAGAGATTATTTACCAACGTTTCATGCGAGAACAATTTTTTGAGAGTTGGTAACAGTGATGCGAGGTAAACCAACAAATGACGGTCGCTGCTGCTCGCGCCAGGAGGTTAGTCTCGCTCAAGTTCTCGTCGCGTACGTGTGTCTTCCCAGCAGCCAGCCAAGCCGCGCTCACTCAGCGACGCACGCCACAGCCATACACAGCTTTGCAACTCCCTAGTAAAGTCGCTCCGCTAAACATCTGTCGAGCTTCTCGAAAGGAGACAGGAACTAAAAGTCTCAGCCGTGACACGTGTTGTTACTGTCACTCCCTTCAGACAGGCCGCACACTGCCCAGGCGTCACTACTGCAGCAGCCGCGTCGCAGCAGCTACCACCAGCAGGAGAAGCAGCACGGCCTGTTTCATGGACAAGGTGTTTCTGGGTGTCCTGGGACAACCGTGGAGACCTTCACCCATTACGAGAGTTCAGGAACGTTGACACGCCCACCAGTCAAAGTTACTGAAAGATTTGTTGGACCCGTCAATCCCCCAGTAGTTCCCAGGTGGTGAGTGATCCGTCACTCACCCCAGCCCGACGTTCGTGTTTCCGACGAGCGTCCCCTAACTCGGTGCGTGTCACCACTCTTGGTGACCCCGCACCGCTCTTTCTACACGTTCGGTTCCCAAACTTGCCGCCACGATTAACATGGCAGCGGCGTTAGTGGCCCGAGGGCCTGTTCGGTCGAGATCGACTGAAATATTGTGTGGCGGTTCCTTCAGCATCGTGGTGGACAGCGTGGATGGCGAGGTGACGGGCGGCGCCGCTGACGAGGAGGTCTTCGGGGAGGACGCAGGGCTTGCCGGGGGAGGGGACATAGACGCCAGAAGTGACGTCTCTAACGCCTCTAGCCGCGGCTCCAGGACATCGCTATCAAAAGAGGAGACGGACGCCAAACTCGCTCTCTTCAAGGTAAGCACTTAAAGTTTTCTGTTCAGTCCTGCGTGTACTGATGGCATTTACTGTCTCAGCAGAGTAAGCGACAGGCAGACCATCATGCATCATGCCGTGCCTCGGAAGAACAGTCATGGCACAATTTAGCAAAGGAAACAGGTAGATATAAAGAAGGGCAACTTGAAACCAACTTACCCCAAAAGTAGATAAAAAATTCTGAGATTTTTCATGGCATTTTCATACCTGGAGAGAGAGTAATATGACCGTGCTTAACTCTGCGATCACCTGGCCCCGGCAACCGCTCTTCTCTTGAACACAAACGAAACCTTATTGAGAATTCCCTCGAGTAACAGTTAGCTCATTTCACCGGCGGTAAATCTGGCCGTGAATGTGTTGAAGTGGCGCTTAACTGTTTACACAAGACCGAGGCCGAGGGGAGGGCAGTGCCTGCACGACCTGTGTAGCGCTGAGCCCCTCGTTCCCTCGGGGCAGAGGGGAATGCATCAAACATCAGTGGTAGCAACACCGAACAGCCATGCACACACCTCAACAATGCACAGGCAGAACACAGCAAGGAGAATGTCTATCCCAATATCCTTTGTTTACATATGGATGTGTCGTTCAGGCTAGTGGAAGAGCAATATAAAAAGATATATTGTTGCTGGCATGATATCATTCTTTAACTCTCTCTCTCTCTCTCTCTCTCTCTCTCTCTCTCTCTCTCTCTCTCTCTGCATGACATGAGGTTTATTAAATGTGATGAATAATATATTGCATACGAACCACCACCACCACCACCACCACCACCACCACCACCTTCACTAAGCCATCAGCCACAACATCAACACAAACAGGTGACAGCCAGTTTTACTATTGCTGCCCCCCTTCCCTCTCTCCCTCCCTCCCTTCTATACCGAGACCTGCTGGCATCTCTGCTTCTTATAATAACAACCTCCTCCTCCTCCTCCTCCTCCTCCTCCTCCTCCTCCTCCTCCTCCTCCTCCTCTTTCTTCTTCTCCTCCTCTTCTGACTTGCATTGTTGATTTTCCTCTGAGATATTTATTTTGGGCTCAAGTCGAGTCTTCATATTTTTATCTCCTCTACATACCTCCTCCTCTTCTTCCTCCTCCTCAGGTCACCTCCTCCTACGCCTCGTCTTCCTTCATTCCACAAACTCCTTGACTTCCTGTGTAATGATATGTATCAGTTTCAATCTACTCATCTTTCTGTTTTTTGGCATTTCCGCACCTTAGACTCTTCTCTATCTAGCTCATCTCTTTCTCTTTCTCCTCCTCCTCACCCTCCTCCTCCTTTTCTTCCATACGCATCTGCATCCTCCTCCTCCTTCTCAACCTCCTTTTCCGCCTACATATTCTCGTCTTCCCTTTGCATTCAATATTTCTTCTCCTCCTCCTCCACCTCCTCCGTAGGGAATACAAAGGGACCATCCATTAATGTCATGCGCCGCAAACAAGGTACAGTCATGCAAACATTTATATCACGCACACCAACACAGGGGCAGGTACACCCACAGCAAGCCAGCCAGGTCAATTTAGCAAGCTGACGCGGATTAAATCGTAAATTCAAGAGGCGAGAGAGAAAACAACAGTGACGAGCACGTACAATGATGCATCGCGGAGGGCAATCAACTGTAACAAGGGCAAGGAGCATCAAAGCCAACAGAAATAGCAGGAACTACCCACCATTATCTCTCCCACCCGCCCGCCCTCCACCACCGACTAACACCGAACACCAACCCAGCACGTGCGTTATCAGTACACAGGATAGCTTACGATAATGGTGAAAGCTATCGTTGTAATTGTTAGTGACCACTCGAGTTATTACGAAGACGAGTTTAACCTTGAGCGATTAGGTGGTGTGTGTGTGTGTGTGTGTGTGTGTGTGTGTGTGCGTGCGCGTGTGTGTGGCGCCAATTGTGGTGAGCGAGGGGCGTATATCTCGTGACGTCAGTACCCCCTGATGACGTCAAGACTTCGTTGTTAGTTCCACGGCACTCACTCGCGCCCATCTTAACATACCTCCACGAAAACCCTAAAGATAGAAGGAGGAAGAAAAAGAAGAAGAAGAAGAAAAAAAAGGAGTAAGAAAGAATTACCAGCTTTATCGTGCGGATGAACATTATGCGGATATCACGAAAGCGGGAGGAAGGGAAGGTAATTTATATATCCGACATTTCCAGCTGGCCGTTCCTTACCAGGCCATCTACTCCAGAAATCCTTAATGCGTCTGGGAGCAGTCCATAATATAGGTGGAGGGGACAGTTCAAAGCTTTTACTCCGCTGCTTTATGTCTTTTGGGGGTGATGGATGAAGAAGAAGGACCTGTAACGCGACAGAAATGGCCAGAAAAGTAAGGGGTAGCGATCCTGCTGCGCCAGAAACTAGACTTGATAACTTTCCCTATTTTCTTTTATTTTTTCTCCTCTAGCTCTCCCTTTGTTCCGGTTCACGGCAGCCATACACAGTGTTCTCGGTGGGAAAGTTCGGTCCCCATCGTGACGAACAAAAGCGAAGGAGCTATAGAGGGGAATGAGAAACAGGAAGAATAGAGAAACGTAATGGGTGAAGGATAACAAAGGAGAAAGGGAAAGAGGATAGTGTTAAAGCAAGGAAGGATTTCAGCCATCGTAGGAGGATGGGGAAGAATGAAGGAAGGATGGACGTGAGGGAGAAATGGAGGAGGGATAAAGCAAGGAGGTATTGAGGGAGATGGAAGCTTAAGTCACGCCCGGAGAAAGGAGAGAGTGGATGGTGGACAGGAGGAGGAGGAGGAGGAGGTGGAGGAGGAGGAGGAGGAGGAGGAGGAGGAGGAGGAGGAAAACGAAGAGATGGAGGAGGAGGAGAAGGGGGAGGAACAGGAGGCGAAAGAGGAATAGTTGAGGGTAGACACCTTTTAGTGAGTTATGTGCCGAGTGTGGGATTTGAGAGAGAGAGAGAGAGAGAGAGAGAGAGAGAGAGAGAGAGAGAGAGAGAGAGAGAGAGAGAGAGAGAGAGAGAGAGAGATCATCCCTCACTATTCTACAACGCAATTCACGAGCCGTACACACGAAGACCTGGAAAACATAAGGGAACTAGAAGCCTTTGAGTATTATTTGTATTTGTAGTTCTGTTATAAGATCAGTGACCGCACAACCATTAATCACCACAGCGGTATCCATTGTGCGCCTGTATACCACCAGTTCATGGCCAGCGCCGGGAGGAGGAGGAGGAGGAGGAGGCGGAAGAGGAGGAGGAGGCAAGCCAATCATCTTTATCATATTGGACACGCGGATGGAAACACCACATATAGTCTTGCATTCCCGTCATTTTTCCCCGTACTAATTTTGGGGATGGAACCTTCATCTCCATATTTTACAAAAGCAACGAGAAAGATCCCTATCGAAAATAGCACGTGTTTAAACCTGCACCCAGTTAATCATTGTTTGGCAAAGTCAACACGGTGCTCGGGGCGGTGAGAAGCAAAGTCGCATCATCGCCCGCTGCTCGCCCTAGAAAGCAGGTCTTCGGTCACCGGGACAAAAGCGCCAAACTCCCGCAACCCAGCCATCAATTTTGTCCCGCTATCGGTGTTATCGGAATTTGAATATAAGTGAGATGAGGTCGGAAAGCGTCTGATAACCTGTCAGTGAGGATGAGAGGGAGTGCCAGCCAGCGTGTGTGTCCGACGCCGCCGACCCCGACACCCCCCGCCCTGTCCGAAACACGCCGCATTTCTCTCCCCAAATCACCATCCACTATGTTTTCTTGTCTTTTCATAGGCGGATATTCAAATGTAGGGAGTTTCTTCTTCGCTCTTTTCAACGTTGATTATTCATAGCAGTGGAACGAAAACTTCTAAAAACACACAGCAGTGCTCATAAAATCTACCATTTCTCTTTTATTTGCCGCCATCACGTGCTAACCAAAATGAAGCAATAACCCAGGCAATGTATAAGGAATTAAATGCGGGGCCGTGCAAGGAGGAGTTACTGATAAGTCAATCCCATCAATATTGAGAGGAAGAAAAACATATATTGACGTGGCGTAAGTTTGCGGACGTGTGTGGAAAATATTCTATAATGGATGCCGTGTAATCAATAACACCGCCGCTGACTGGTTCAAGATAATGGAGGCAGCACTCAGCCGTTATAGACTCGTCATTAAAGTATTGAATCATTACTCGTCACGTTACGGGATGCGCAAAACACGAAGTGCCTCTAATCAAGTGTGGTAGTGAACCCCTCCATAACCAGTTGTCTCATTTCGAGTGCACCTTATGAGTATACAACGTCACGGGGGAAAAATGGAAAAAGAATGTAAAACACACACACACACACACACACACACACACACACACCGTGTGGTGCAGTGGTTAGCACACTCAGCTCACAAGAGAGAAGGCCCAGGTTCGAGTCCCAGGTGACATGCATCATGCGACAGCAAGTTCGACGACACTTCGCGAGAAATAAGACCGCAGTACATCTCAAGCGATGGCTGATGACGCCACGCAGGCAGCGGGACAACCAAGACCAAAACAAACACAAAAGAAAAATCACCAAGTATGGATGCCACTAACCGAGCTATTTTAGCAGTGGGAGTCTGTGCACTTGGTTTGGAAGAAGAGAGTAAAACAACACACAAGGAGGAGGAGGAGAAATAAGATGTGGACACGAAAACAGTTACCTTGGAAAGAAAGCAGCTCGTATTTCTGGATACGGTGCTTTCAACTTGTCTGTTATTTGTCGATATAACCTTATTTTTAATTAGTATAATTGGGATTCCATAATATTCCACAGCGGTGGCTGGTCCCGAACCAAGTCGATCAAAGTGTGTTTGTTCCACCTTTCTACCCCATGCAAGTGGAGCCATGGTAGATGATAGTGTAACAGCCGAAAGGTTTTTGGTTTGATTCAGGAGGTACTACCACGGTGGGAAAAATCAAATGGAAAAACCACGAAATCAAATCAATGTTTCATGCTTATATTTGATAGTTAAAATCGGTATATATACTATAATGAAATCAAGGAACATTTTTTTCATAATATAATCAAGTAATGATACCTAACTTCAATTAGATGATAATATGCTACAGTATTACATTTAATACAATGTATTCACTATAAATTTTCAACTACTTTCTCTACGTCACAGGAAATCCTCGATAGTTTTCGATCATTTCCGTGGACACCTCGTCGAGCGAGATGTTTGTCTTTCTTCGACATGTCGTAAATGGTGTCACACGACACAATTTTGTAGAAGAAAGTGCCCGTCTTATACGATCTTTAATATGCAGCCCATGTTCACCTAGCAGCAGCAAGCAGGTACGGGATCCATGGAACTCGAGAGGTTGTGGCCTTGCTGTCTCGGTGTGTAGTATGTGGTGTGGTCTCAGTCCTACCCGAAAATCGGTGAGTATGATCTCTGAGCTCTTTCCGTAGAGAAAAGGCTGGCTGGGTGTCGGGCAAACGACTGAAGTGAAACTCGCACACGCACGCCCACACACACACACACACACACACACACACACACACACACCAGTATGGCTGGCATAGGTTCAAGCTCCACTAATGGGTAGTGAACTCTGTGCAGTGTGTGTGTGTGAGGTCACAGCCTTACCTGGAGATCGGTAATGATGAGCTCTGAGGTCGCAATGACAGGGTAAAGGTTGGTGGTTGTGAGTCAGCTCGTGGTCAGGCCTTGGTGAACACACACACACACACACACACACACACACACACACACACACACACACACCTATAAACAGTTTTGTGGCACAGAAGTAAGAAGGCGAAATTCAGACGAAGCGTTTTACCACAAAAAAAATAGTAAAGACAAGATGAATATGTAAATAAATAGTAAGTAGATTAAATATTTAGGCCGAATGTTTCTTAAATTTCAGATTTTCAAGCATTAAATTGTAGACCTACAGGAAATAACCATTATTTATGGCTCAATGAAGTGTGTGTGTGTGTGTGTGTGTGTGTGTGTGTGTGTGTGTGTGTGTGTGCGCGCGCGCGCGTGAAAAGTACAAGTTTGTTAAAAGTGTGATGCTTGGGGACACGGAGCTTAATACTTTGATTTAACTCTCGATACGTCAAAACTGCTCGACACGAAGCTGTGTTGTACAACATCCCCTTCTCTTGGGCGAAGCGAGCGCCCCTGCCTTCCGATGCGTTGGGGTAGTCAACGCGGCCACGGCCAAGGTAAGCAGGAAAATCGTCATTGCTACAAAACAGCGTATGGTTAGGATCGCGGTCTGCATGAGATTGTAACGGTTAGTACGACTAGAAATCGGGATGGCAGGGATCGGGAGGAGACTACTCGGTGTGCAACTGTTATTATCCAATGCGGGATCAAAATCCTTAGGTTTTTTTAGCCTGTCATTGTGAACCATTTCTACAGTATTGAGGTCTGGTTCGAAAACTGCAAACTAGTTACCATTACCCTCCCGAACAATTAAGCGCGAACCCTTAAACTTAGAGGATCATTTGGATTCTCTTGGGGGCGCTTAAACCACTACTGTATCTCCTACTTCAAAAATGATAGAAACTGCACGTTTGTGCTGTTGCTGCATCATCTCACTTCTAGAAACTAGTAATTTCTTCGTAAACTTTTCAAATGTACGTCAGTGAAAACTTCCAGATGGTAGGAAGTGTAATCAGCAGAGTTACTGCCGGAGAGGTAGACGTTATCGTAATGCGTGACCGAAAAATCAGGGATGCGTTACCGTCAATGCGTTACCGATTTTAATTTCCTTAGACCAGTCCACGTTGGTGTGTTACTGCAGTACCATTACCAAAATTTACTAGTGCGTTACCACCCAAATCAAACAAACCCGTTTTGAAACAGTTTATGGCAATAGAATAATGCCACTTGACCCCAGACAGACAGAAAATCACTAATCACAGAGGTACTCTTCCTCCTCCTCCTCCTCCTCCTCCTCGGACCATTCTTTGAATCCCAGGAGGTAGAAGTTAGCCCAGAGGAACACCAAGCTCTCAAAGTTCAGATTGCTCAGGCTGGATCTTTAAGCTTCAGGATGTCCCCTGCCGAGGTGAACAGCCTCTCCACGGATGCGCGGAGCTGGGCAGGGGTGTGTTGTATCTCCTGAAGAGATCCAGCCTGGCGGTTGTTGGTTTTTTTCGATAAAGTGAAAAACTTGTGTTACAGAATTTTATCGAAAGAAAATCAGGTGAAGTCTCGGAAAAGGTGCTTCTTATGGCCTCGATAGCTCCTTAAGTACTGCGAATTCAAACAAAAACTAAATTCTACGCTTTTTTATGGGATTTGAGTCGGCATTGATAATGCAGCTATGCTAGTGAAAGGTTCAAGTTGAAATACCTTATACTGTGTATGTGTGTGTGTGTGTGTGTGTGTGTGTGTGTGTGTGTGTGTGTGTGTGTGTGTGTGTGTGTCAGAGAGTGAGCTGCCCCTTCACTTTTGGAAATTACTGCAACGTAAGGGTAATGCTAATTTTTTTATGCGTTACTGGTAGTGGATTACTTTGAAAATCTTTAGTTCTTGCCTCACTGCATTACCGATGTGGTAGTGTGTTAGTAACGCAATAACGCAAGGGGTAACGCAGGTGCCCAGCTCTGGTAATCATCTATGTTATAGAGGGGCTGAGAGGGGCCCGCCAACTAATCATATGGCGGCTTCCCATCGACTCCATAGAGATAGTGATGGATTCTCACAGTTAATTCACACAGCGAACCATCTATGCAAGCGCAACCTGTGGGATCCGGTCTTTCCAATTATCATGTAAGCCAATGACATGTCGGAGAGCTTCTATAATCTTTCGGTTTGTCTTCACATGGCCATTCGAACTGAGGTGATAAGCTACGGTAATTGTCTGTTTGATATATTTGGAGCAGATCTCCGATAGCAAAGTATTTCTAAACTCTGTGCCATTATCACTAAGTATGTGAGGTGTAAGGAATGTGTAGTGTAAGAACAGAACAGTTGCGTGAATAGCGTATGTGCAATCACAGATGCTGTTTAAGTTTTGACTAGCGACAAAACTACAAAATATGTCTACGCAAACCAGGAGATATTGCAAGCCCTGATGATTCTTAGGAAGCTTCAGAAGATCCATCTCAACTACATCCCCTGCTTGTGCAGATGGTGGGTATGTCAGCATAGACGCTGGGCTAGCCTTGACTCCTTTGTGCTTAGCGCAGCTAACAGCATGGACGACAGACAGCAGCCAATGTTTTGTCGCAACCTGAGTGTCCGGTGATAAGAACAGTGCACAAGAACTATTGGAACGAAAACTGGAATAACCAAAAGATATTTGCCTCCATCCTCTTACGAGCTTCTTCTGTATATTACATTAATCGGTGATAAAAAAAAAATAAATAAAAATTAGAGAGGTAGGACAACATGGAAAGATTACCAGAATCCAGAGCATAGATTAATTTCTTCCAGGTCTCATGCTTACGTTGTTCCACGCCGAGTTCCTGAAAAAAAGAAATTTCATACTAGTGATGTATGGGAGACAACACTCATTGAAATATTCCGTGATAGGCCCAGAAACTACTTGAACCGAGGAGAGTACTCCAGAATGATCAGGTACCAGCGTGCAAGCCTATCACTGACATTGTGTCCCTTGAAAAGATATGTGACGGCGACATGGTCTGTGAAGACTAATTGAGTATCTGAGTATAAAATCACGGAAACGAGTAAGAGCCTATATTACAGCTAGAACTTCCCTATGCATGACAGTTCAGTCATTCGCCTCCGTTGACTTACGATCCCTACCCTTATACATGTAAACAATCACACGATTCTTACCCATATGTCTTTTGGATCAATACTACTTCTATCCCTAGAAAAAGAAATGTGTGTGTAGAGTTCAAAAGGGAGAGAAAAATCATGGAATGCTAAAACTGGAGCCTTGGTGAGAGCTCTTTTTGAATAGTGGAAACTGCATTCCTGTGCAATACTCCAGTGAAAGGAAACGTCCTTTTTGAGTAACTAATGAGTGGATATGCAAGTTCAGCAAAATCCTTGATGAAGGATGGCAGACTAAAACAACAGAGGCATCTCCGCTTTGGGGCATCCAAAAGAATGGAATGGAGAAATAGGTCAAGATATAGATATGAGATTGTGATCGAAGGAAACCAACAGGGAGGATAGGATAACAGCATAAGTAGAAGGATTGGAGATAATAAAGAAAAGGTCAAGAATATTGGATGTATCTCCAAGAAGCTCAGGAATATGAGTAGCGTGTTGCCGACTGTCTGGGATATATATATA
>CM035179.1:8139228-8157044 GCA_020233015.1 Callinectes sapidus
GCGAGGAGAGAGAGAGAGAGAGAGAGAGAGAGAGAGAGAGAGAGAGAGAGAGAGAGATCCGTTGTAACCCTCCCCTCCCAAGTCCTCCTCAGCCCTCCTACCTATCTACTTCCTTCCCTTCTGGGCAATTTCCCTCAGCAGTTTTCCTTTCAATTTTATCCCTTCCTAAAGCTCAAATTTTCCTTCCCATCTCCTTGTAATTCTCATCCTTCTCTTTTTCTCTCTACTTCCCATTCATCTTGTTGTACCTGTTTCTCTCCTTCTCTGCCATTTCTTTGTATATATTTTCTCTACTCTTTCTGTCTATTTTGCTGTTGTTTCTACGTAACCCCTTTTTCTACCCTTCTCTATCCTGTTTACGTACATTTTATTCTACTTTCTTTTTTTGTCTTTTCTATTCTATTCCTAAATGACACCTTTTCCTCCCTTTCTCATTCTTTTCTCCGTACATTTTCTTCTCTCATTTTTGTCTATTTCATTTTATTCCTACACGACCGTCTTATTTCCTTGTATTTTCTTCTATTTTCCTTTCTGTCTCTTCTATTCTATCCTTACATCATCCTTTTTTCTCGCCCTTTCTCCGTCCCGCCTTCTTACATTTCTTCTACTTTCCTTTTCTCTCCATTCCAACACACCCCTTTCGTTTCTTTTCCTCTGTTCGCCTCTTGCTTCCCACTCCTTGTCTCTTCGCTCTCGCCTCCTCTTCCTTTAGCTTTCTCTCCTCTCTTTCCTTCCCCCATCCCTCCCCCCCTCAAGCCTCCTCCTCTTGCCCTTCCCCTTGGCTGCTATCGCCCCCAAGAGTTCAGGCAGCCCATCTCGCCCACGTGAAGGGTATTTCAAGAACGGTGACTTGGTTTGTCGGTGATTTTATATGTATTTCTTTTTTTTAGTTTTTCTTTTTCATCTCAGGTCAATATGTTTTTTTGTTGGTGTGTGTGTGTGTGTGTGTGTGTGTGTGTGTGTGTGTGTGTGTGTTTGTGTGTGTGTGTGTGTTCAGGGTTGATTTGTTATGTATGTTTTTTTACTTTAATCTTTTCCTGACTGCATTAAGGTAATTGTTGGATTTATTCTCTCTCTCTCTCTCTCTCTCTCTCTCTCTCTCTCTCTCTCTCTCTCTCTCTCTCTCTCTCTCTCTCTCTCTCTCTCTCTGTGTGTGTGTGTCATCACTAACAATTTCAGTGGACATGAGTAATATTCCTGATTAAATATTGGCTTAATCTGAATTTTATGTCATACGTAATTCCAATCGGTCGTTTCCATTCTTTTTTTTTCTTGTTGGGGGAATATATTGCAGTAGTATTCGTGAAATTAGACTCCCAAATTGCATGATATTTACATATATTGCAAGGTGAATGAAACCCGGCGCAGTATGTATAGATATCACACAGACCCTTGGCTCGCACGCACACACGCACACACACACAGATAGAGGGGGGTTGGGAGAGGAGGAGATGGGCAGGGGGGAGGGAGAGTGTTGCCCGCTGAATCGATTATCATACATAACATGGAGATTATTCGCGTGACGTCAGAGAGGACCATTACCCCGGATGGGGGATTATTTTAGGGGGGGAGACCCGTTAGCCAGTTTTGGGGGGGAGAGGGAGAACCGCGCCCCCCCTTCCTTTCTCACTATTCCCTTTCTTAACAACCCACCTCGCATCTGCAGTACCCTTGTCACCAATTATTAGGCAGGCTGTTTCACCCCCTCCTCACTCATACAGTACAGCTTTAAGTTAATTCTTTATTCGTATCACAGTGTGGGTCGGAATCCGTTTAATACCCGAGTCTTTGTACCCGAGTCCCACCGACGCTCCTAGTGCAATTAAAAAGAAGTGCATTTTGTTTCATTATGTCACGTCTCACCGCTCACCGTCTTTGTCCTGAGTCTTTAGTTAGTTGGTCATTTAAGGAGGAGGAGGAGGAGGAGGAGGAGGAGGAGGAGGAGGAAAGGGTCTTGCTCTCAGTGTGTGTGTGTGTGTGTGTGTGTGTGTGTGTGTGTTCAGGTATGCCAAAGCTTGTGGTTTGTGTGACGCATTGGTGTCTTTTGAACCATCACGCGCGCGCGCGCGCGCGCGCGCACACACACACACACACACACACACACACACACACACACACACACAGGTGAACGCATTGCATTAACCTTTCTGTTTCGCTTTGTTTTCTTTCTAAGCTCCTCGCATGAAGATTTACCTGTCGTGCCCTTACCTTCTCTGTGTGTGTGTGTGTGTGTGTATGTGTGTGTGTGTGTGTGTGTGTGTGTGTGTGTGTGTGCGTGTGTGTGTGTGTGTGTTTGTGTGTGTGTGTGCGCGCGCGCGCGTTTCCTACTGGCATCATTTACATCCCAGTTCACCAACGTTCGTGTCTTTTTCGCTGCGCTGTGAGAAGGCAGATTAATTCATGCACGATGTGTATTTGTTCCCCCACACAATTTTGGTCTTTGTAATGCTCACTGTTTTGCAGGAACAACACTCACTCTTATTCTCCCCTTTAAATGTTGAGGTCATGTTCTTCCTGATAGTGTGTGTGTGTGTGTGTGTGTGTGTGTGTGTGTGTGTGTGTGTGTGTGTGTGTGTGTGTGTGTGTGTGTGCGCGCTTGTGCGAGTGTCAGTCTATCAGGAGGACTTTTAATGCTCTTCTTTACAGTCCTTCACCTTTTCCCTTAGATTAGATAGCTTATCACAAAATCACCTCGTGTGAGCCAACATGTCTGGTACTCCTACATATTCCTTTGTCTCCTGTTTTCACTGTCTTGTTTCCTGGGGAGATCTGGGCAACAGGAAGGAAACAGGTGACTCGCTAGGAAGTTGTTGGCGGGGTGGAACTGGAGAAACGCGTCGAACTTAGGCAATAATAGTGTCTGGCCGGCTGTTTATGAGGTCGTTTGGGCGCCGGCCTTCTCGAGCACGGTTGGAGGAGGCGGTAGTGGAGGGAAGGTCAGGAGAGAAAGTCTTCAGAAGCGAGGGTGAAAAAATGGCTTTGAATATGAGTGGTCTTGGCGCATTGCATATCTCTCAGTTCCTAGTTCAGTTACCGGCCTAGTTCCATACATTGCCAGCTACCTACCTACCTACCTACCTACCTACACACACACACACACACACACACACACACACACACACATCAAATAAGAGAAATAAAAAGGAAAATAACTCGAGGCGTCGTTCCTTCCGGGTCATCAATAACTCATTTCCTTTGCGTTTAGTTTGGTGGAGTTTATGTATTGAGGAAGAAATTATATTACACGCCGAGTATTGGATTGGCATTCGCTATTGTTGTTGTTGTTGTTATCGTTGTTGTGGTTGTGGTTGTGGTTGTTATCTTTGTTATTTTTGTTGTTATTGCCAGCTTTTATTAGTCTGAAGATAAGAATTCCACACACGTCTGTCGCAGTGTTCCTTACCTCCCGGAAGGCGTTCGAGTGAGCAATAATCATAACCACGATTCAAATCAGGTAATAAAAGGCCCCGTTTGTGACCAGGTGTTGCATCATTTACCTCGTGACGTCACGGATCTGTCTCCTGCACCCCTTCCCTCTCCAGTCCTTCCCGGCGGTCAATAAGACGCCCTGCCTTAGCGGTGAAGCACAATACTGCCACTTTAAAGACATTACACCGTTCCGCTGTGAGGAATTAACCCGAAGTAAAGGTTTGAAGAATTTTCCGTGCTACCTAAATTTGCTGTTAAACTTTGACACATAGTTTGTCCCTCGGTGCCAGGCAAGGGCAAAACACACTAATTAATGACCCAGGAAGTAAAGAAGTAAATAGCCTACTTTGCATATGATAATAAAGCCTCTTGTAACATAAAGTAAAAACAGTGTATGTGTGTATGTGTGTGTGTGTGTGCAGCATCTTTTTAAAGCGAATGTGTCAGGGCAGCTAGCAACAAGGAGCATCAACTCTGCACGGACCTCAACTTACCTCACGTTGGATTCTGTCTTGAAGAGCTTGTACTTCCCGATCCTGCCAGATGTGTGGGAGGGAAGGACAAGTGTTAGTGGGACATTCAAGAACAGCAATATATACCAAGGAAATAACATGCTGGTTACTTAATTACTACGGAAAATAGACTAAATGAAATAATAGGTCTGAATATCTGGTTAGATAAATAATGCTTCTCACACATCTGGGCGGTAATTACAGTGGGTGAACAGATTACTGCAGCCAAGTTGTGATGGTGTGTTATTGGTTGTTTTCCTGTGACGCTTCGTAATGAAAACACTCACTCGATAAAGTGATTTGATGTTTTTTAAAGTTTTCTATCAGTTTCTTTAATTCATGTAAAGTCGAGTTAATTGAAGTTATGTAAACGTTTTAATTAAGAGTAGGAAAATGTTTAAATATTTCACGAATAGTGTGGGGTTAACGTGATCAATGGCCGGGATATTATGGCTACCCTCTGTAATTATTCTGCCGAGCGTGTGAGCAGATATTAATATGCTTTAAAAAATTTCTGGGAAGGACGTCTAATTTCAGGTAGAGAATAACGTGTAAGCTTCTTGGTAGTCTTACAAAATCTGATCCACAGCTGAGCATACTGTGTTGACTCTGTGTTAGTTAGTTAGCAGTCCTTCACAGTGTAAGGGACTTTCTGAATAAAAGCTGAGAATGAAGGGTAATTTCGCTGATAAATGTAAAACAGTGGAAAAGGGCATTGTTATCTAAGGCGAAGAATGTAGAGAGCCTTAGTATAGCAGAGCAGAGTAGCAGAGTATAAAGTAAACACGAAGCATTATGTTTTCCTTGGTTATTATAGTCAAGTTTTGGTTTATATTATGAGAGAGTGAGAGAGTGTTTGAAAATATTTTTGGCCTCCAGTTACCTGTACATTACCTGCCTTTTAAAGTTCATGAAGCTTAGTACTGCGTTATTATTAAAGGAATTTTACCAACAAAGGTTAGAGTGTGATGGAAATGTCAAGAAAAAGGAAACGTGTAGCTAAAATAACGATGAGCACAAAGACAAATACAAAGACAAAAGTAAAGAGAGAAAACGAAAAAAAAAAAAGATTAAATTGAGTTGCACAAGTCAAGCTATGAAGGATAACGTACACAGGGACACGTGTTGAACAGAAATGACTAGAGAAAGTTGATCAAGCGCAGTGATCACACATTGTAACAAGAAAAGCCGAAGACAAACGAGGAGGAGGTTAGTCTGATCATTCTTTATAAGCAACACACATTAATTCTCATGATGGAAACTCAGGTACGTGTTTGAAAAGTCATCGTAACTCGAAGGGAAGAAGTGTTGCCTTTTAGTTTGAATTGGTCGTAAATAAGTAAGTCTTCCATCTATAAAGGAAAGAAATTCTGGAATTCACTAGAGAAACTTGGACATGTTTTAGGATTTAGTGTTATTTGAAAGCCAACTTTGCCTGTTAGTTTAGAAATGAGTTTTGAGTTAGTAATGAAATCTAAAAGGTTATTTGAAGTGTTGATATGAAAATAAAAACGTTCAATTCAAATAAAACTCATCTCGTGCAATACCTTCGTAAGAAATTGAAGTAAACTCGACAATCTTAATGTATTTATCTTTATTGTGAACAAGACATAACTCTTGAGGAGGGTAAGACTGTCCAACAGGCTGATGTACCAATCTTTTAGTTGTCTTCTTTTTGAAACGTGCCAGACTTTAGAAATTTTATCCAGAAGGCCAACTTTGGTTTTTCTTGAGCTTGTTCGACGTAATGTATACTCAGTCTAATGTTAGTGTGTGTATGTGTACGTGTGCTTATGTGCGTGCGTGTGTGTGGGTAAGGCGTAACATTGTATGATGTCGAGTCGTCCTTTGTTTATGTCTATGTGCGTGTGTTTGTGCGTTGTGTGTGTGTGTGTGTACGTGTTTTATTCCCAACCCACGGAAGGAGAGGAAGGATGATACAACAGCAGAGTGAGACTAGCGGAGTGAGCGGCGCCCCTTCCGAAGCCCCTTGAGTGGGCGGCTGGGGGCGTTAGTGAAGGGAGGGACGCGGGAGGCGGCAGAGACACACACCCCACACACACACGACACACGAACGGCACTTCTTGGTATCTACACATTCATTGACTTTACATTAGTTACTTCCTGCTGCCGTTCGGTGCCGTTTCCCTCACTCACTACACAGGACAGTGAAAGAAAAATAAAGACAGAGAGAAGAAACGAAACTATATCGACATCAAGACACAGACGCTCGGTCCTCCACGGCGCCCCGCGAGTGACGCCCCGGCATTTTCCCGCGGGGTGTTGGGCGGGCAGTGCTGGGGCGGCCTGAGTAGGGGGAGCCGAGGAGTCCGAGACCAAGACGTCACACAACCACTTCAGAGACCGACGATAGAAAGCTACGTACATCCAAACAGAGGTCGTCTCGAGTGCCTAGTGATTTATAGTGTTTAGCTTCGCGTTAAGTACTGTGTTGTCGAGGATGGTGTGAGAATTTCCCGGTGATGCTTGCGAATTTTAAGGACAACAGCTAAAGGGGTTGTAATGGTTGCTATATTTTTGTAACGCCGTGAGCCAATGTTCCCTCTTTTATGGCCACTGTTTTAGGAAAGGGGAGTGCCGGGTGTAGGCGTCGCTGTGGTGGTGTGGCCGTGGGAAGGGATAATCCCCGCCTGACTTTGTTCGTCTTCTTAAAAATAATAGTTCATGGAAGTCTGTGATTAAGACGGTTTTCTTCTCTTGCTCTGACCAGGAAAAGCTGAGGTAGATTGCTCGCTGTGACGTAAGAAAATACATCTAGAAAGGGTCAGTGAATCGATGTACTATGTAAGGCACCAAACTCTGACACCACCTCAGATCTTAGGTGTGTGAATGAGGGTTCATATGTAATAGAAGTATGTGGTGTTGGTGTTGTCTCGTAGCTTAATCCAGAAAGAACCGGAGATACACAACAGAGCTACAAACGCCGCCAGATAATGCAGGAGACAGTGCCAGCTAAGAAAATCATTCAGTTCACTACACAAATAGTTCAGTCCACGGGAAAGCAGAGGGGAGGCTGGTGCGGCAAGGCTGTGATGGTGGTGGTGGTGGATACAGCGTTTACTCAGCGAGGTCTTCGTCGAACCTGGTGGAAGGTGCGGCGTCAGCGGCATCTGCGGTGTCGTCTGTGCCAGCTTCGGCGGCGGTGGCGGCATCGGCGGCATCGACTGCGGCATCTGCGTCTGGTGTGGCGTCGGCGGCATCGGTAGTGGTGGCGGTGGCGTCGGCGGGTGCCTCAGTGTCGTCCTGCGCCCCCAGCCTGGCCTCCTCGGCTTGGGTGGTGGCTGGTTCCTCGCTCTCGTCTGTTCCTAGAAAATCGCACAAAAGATTTCGTACATTTGCCAGGGAGAGATGAGTGAGGGCGATAGGAGGAGGAACTAAAAAGCGGGAGATAGAGGAGGAGCAGGAGTGGGATACGTTGATGAGGAAAAATGGCTAGAAATAATAATAAAAAAAGGGGGAGAGGGAATGAAATGGGGACATTGAATATTTCTTTATCAGCGGGACAGGACAGTAGTTGGTCCTTCCTCCTGTGGCTGGGGAGAGGGAGGGACTGAGGGGGTAGCGGAGGGTCTTCGTTGTGTGAAGCCTTTTTTTCTTTTCTATGAGGGACATGCCGACGGGGGTGCGGGTGGGGAAGGGGAGGAAGGGGATCGAGGGGCGGAGTGTTGGGGGGATTGTCCATTTTGAGGGGTTGTTCTGGGAATGTCCTTATTTTTGTCTCTAGTGGGAGATGGTGTGGGTGTTGGTGGGGTTGCTTAGGGGGTGTTTGCTGTGGTTGTATTGTTGTTGTTGTTGGAGTGTCGATCAGGTTGTGTCCTTTTGAATTTCAGCAAGATCGAACAAAATTTCTCTTTTTATTCCCTTTTTTCTCTCAAATATACTGAATTTTCACGATAACTATCACGCCAGATTTATAGGCGGTGATTTTGCCTTAATTTAATGAAACTTTTTCCCCCAACACACCTTAATTTAACGGATCTCTCTCTCTTTTTTTTTGTTCTTTTCACTATTTTTACGCGATGCGGGTTACATGGAAATCTTTTAACTAGATTATTCTATTAATTTTATGGCGTGAGGGTGATGAATGGGAACAGACATTTCCAATTTTTCCGCAATTTATACTGCCATTCGTGAAACAGTACCATGTTATACTTTGATTTACTGCTCTTTTGACGTTTACAATGGACCGTTGAATTACGAACATACCTTAATTAACTGTAGCCTGTAAGAAAGCATACATATGGAATTACAATATTTACATAGATATATCTGATTTAGCCCGGTGGGGGACGGGATTTAATGTTAGAACTTGATTACACAGTACATGTAAGAATGGATAGTTATTTAGTAGTTGCATAGTAGTTATTGAGGTATCTAGTTATTTACAGGGATTACGTGCTCAAAAAACTGGAATGCTAGTTATTCACCCTTACAGCATTAAGACTGAGGGGACAGTTAGACACGTCACTTAATCACAGTTAACATGAATCACACCAGTTTATTATTTATTCATTGTCCAGTCGGGGAACAGTCGCAGGGTTGGTTACCTTGATAGTGTACCTGCAGCAGCTGTAAGTCAAAGGTTGGAAGTCACAGGTCATTAGAAACAGTGGATGGATAACACACAAGACTTGCCATCCATAAGACATTACATTACTTGGTGCTTGTTTGACGTGAGTATGTAAAGATCATGATCAAGAAGAAGACGGGTCATGGGAGGGAGGAGAGGGGATACCAAAGCAAGAGCTACAACACAGTGATACGAAGAGTGAAGGGGAGAAAATAATAAAGGGATGAACATAATATACGTGTGCATTACCAAGACAATGGAGTAACAAAAGAGGAAATAAAAGAACTCAATAAAAGGGATAAAATAAAAAGAAAATACATACCGACAAGAGATCCGGAGAAAAGATGAAGATATTGGCAGCATTTACTCGGCTAGAAGGAAAGCAATGGGAGACAAAGCTAAAGCGTGCAGTCAGTCTTTCATACGCTCGAGATGTTAGATAAAATAATATAATAATCTCCAAATCAAATGAAACCAACTGAGTAAAACTACCAGAGTAACACATAAATAATAAGCAAAAAAAGCAGAGCGATGTTGGCACTGAGATATTTACAGAGCATTAACAGATTTTACTATATGAAATGTTTGTGCAGTATATACATAAAGAATTGGAATATATTTCAGGATTAATTTTCTAATGGAACAGTGAATGTGTATTTATCTTCTATTTTCGAAAGTTCATAAAGTATATGGTAAATGTTTAGCCAATTGTCTCCTGTTTGGCTATTTGCTTTCCACTTCAAACATTCATCAGGTCAAGTCGAGTCTTACACCAGTCTGGTCATCGCCTGATTCCACGCACAACACTGACTTGGCTCTTCAGGGAAAGAATGAGTGGGAGGCGCTCTCGTTCTGGTAATGAACGGTGACTGTTGTGGCGCGTGTCTCCCTTGTTCCCTTGTGCCATTGCAAAAACAACTCTTGGTGGCGAATGAAAAAATATCTGCTGCCCAAAGATATTCTGGCATGCAGAGATGTAACTTCATTTGCGTCTAATTCTGTAAAGTTGACTCCTCATTGCGATGAGTGGCCGCGCAGTAAGGCAATGAAATGGAATATGCTAAAATTAGATTATTTCTCAACCAGCCAAACAGTGATTGGTTCATCTCACGAATGTGGCATCTGTGTCTCTTCCATCAGAATTGGATACGATTCACGAGTGTTACACAAGAGCCTGACTAACCATTAATCTGCTGTCTAGGCAACCACTCCGGTCTTTTGATTCACTTGTTCATCATTCGCAAAGTTTTAAAAAATCTATGTTCTCTCAAACTGAGATTGAATTTTAAGGTTTGTTTAAGGAAATATGAGTGACGCAGGATAGCTTGGCATTGCAGGACATCAAGAGTAAAACGTGTTAGGAACAGGAAAAAGAGCCTTCAACACGCTCTGTAAGGTCTCATAGCTTTGTCTTTAATCATGACAGGATTGCTTGATTCATAAACTGTGATTCTTTTCGTGAAAATCAACGTTTTAGAATTGTAAGGAAACTTATGCACTCTACATAAACTCCTTATCTTTCTGTATGTAATCTCAGGCCGTCTTGTATTGTGCAGCAGCTGGCAAAAGAAAAGTAATCCTCGCACTTCACCTTCACCTTTTTAGTCTGTCTTCAAGTAGCATAAAACTTTATCATAAAACTACTGGCTGCCATAAAAAGCCGCTTTAGATGCGGAGTAGGTCACCCTCCCGCTCAGCATAGAGGAAGAAAACTGTTAAAGGAAAATTCCCCATGAAAGCCAAGCCGAGCGGGAGATGCTTTCCCCGCAGTGCTTTAAGGGTCATGCAGAAATTGGTGTTTAACTGAAAAAGTAACATTTTCAAGGTATGGTTCAGAGAACATTACAGCAACGAGAAGACTGTTCAAAGTCAAGCTACTGGATGTTTTTCAGTCAAACCACCAGTTTAGCCAAGCGAGCATCGCTTCAGCAGTGGCGGAGCTTGGTGCCACGAGGCCAAGCTACGGCACACTGCTGGAGCGTAGTCGCAAGAGGGAGGGGCGGGCACTTCAGGTCAGGGGCGGCGGGAGGGGAGAGGGAAAACGTAGGGACAGAGAGAAAATAAAGACGACGTCGTGGAGCTTGGCGGTGGAGCGGTGAGTGATGACCTCTGGCGGCCGACTAACCTAGCTGTTGACCCTCCTGAGCGCCGGCCTCCGGAGCCGCGGCCTCCCCGTCCCAGGTATCCAGCCACCCAGCATCCTCGTCAAAGGCAGCCCGGCGCTTAGGTGCCGTTTCCACAGGTTCATCCACTGAGGGTTCCTCCACCTGAGCCTCCACTGGAGGCTCAGGCTTA
This sequence comes from Callinectes sapidus, assembly GCA_020233015.1. Taxonomy (NCBI): domain Eukaryota; kingdom Metazoa; phylum Arthropoda; class Malacostraca; order Decapoda; family Portunidae; genus Callinectes; species Callinectes sapidus. Next base: position 8,150,056 of record CM035179.1, read on the forward strand.
GGTTCCTCGACCTGCGGTTCTTCCAGTGCAGGCTCTGCTTGAGGCTCTTCGATTTGTTCCACCTCAACCGGAGCTTCTCCCGGAGCCTCCTCCACGGGAGGCTCGACAGAAGACTCTACTGGGACTTCCTCAACCGGAGGCTCGGCCGGAGTCTCTTCCGGAGTCGCTTCAATCGTTGGTTCCTCAACCGTTGGTTCCTCAACGGGAGTCTCCTCAACAGGAGTCTCCTGAACAGGAGGCTCCTCAACGGAAGGCTCCTCAACGGGAGGTGGCTCAACGGAAGGCTCCTCAACGGAAGCTTCGATTTGAGGTTCCTCCACTGGAGGAGGTTCCACTTGGGATTCCTTCAGTGGAGGCAGATCCTCCACGATGGCCTCCTCCTCGGGCACCGGTTGAGGTTCCTCGGTTTGAGGTTCCACAGCCTGCTCTGTCTCTGGGGCGGCTTGTGGCTCCTCGGGAACCTGTGGGGCCTCTGGCTCCTCCTGTGAGGGGACCTGTGGGGGGGTCTGGGAGGGGACTGGCTCAACCAGGGACTCAGGCTTCACACACACACCCTCACACACCACCTCGGTCGATGACTCACATTTTTCGGCAGCGGACTCACTTTTCACCTCAGCGGGGGCGGCCTCAGCGGGGGCAGCCTCGGCAGGGGCAGCATCCGTCTTGCTACTCTCGGCCTCCAAGCGGGCCAGCTCAGCCTCAGCAGCAGCAAGGGCAGCCAGTTCGGCCTCCATGGCGGCCTTGGCAGCGGCCTCACGCTCTTGCTTCCTCTTCTTCTTCTCCAACTTCTTGCGCTCTTTTTCTTCGTCTTCACCAGCCCCGGCGTCACCCTCAGACACAGCCGAGACAGGATCCGCCTCTGAAGTTGAGTGGTCGGCGGCGGCAGCGGCAGTAACAGACGCCGCTGTGGCGTCAACAGTTGCCTCAGCGTCACGCTCCTTGGACTTCTTCTTCTTCCTGCGTTCCTTCTTCTCTTCTCCGGCTTCCTCGGTGGTGCCGTCACTGATGGCCTGTGGGAGGAGGAGAGGTGAGCATGCCCCAGACAGAATTTTGCCATTATCTATTTAGATTCTATCCAGGCTTCACTAAAGGCTACGTTTATATTCGGTCTTGGAATCCGCTACTTCTAGATAGAAGGGATACTCTAGAATCTAGAGTCTAGATCTTCCGAAGGAAAACTGCAAACTATAGGGGAACCTCTGAGCTCACATCGTGAACCAGGAAGGCTTTCGCTATCACGAGGACACGACCACTACTGCTACGCAACACCCGGGGCCGGTCGCTCACGCCGAGGAAATACGTCACTCAAAGTTTGGTGGAGGAGAAGGTGTTGACAGAAACGTCTGAAGTGTGTCATAACCACTGCTACGGAAGGTGCGGAGACCCTTAGTACCAAATATCCAAAAGGTCACTCACTACTTTTCATATCAACTGACACTATAATTAATGGAAGGGTAAACTACGACGAGGAAAATTTTGCGAGTCAAATCACCATCATCTTTCCTGACGTCGTACAGATGACCTCGTTAACGCTCTTAATGATAAAAAAGACGTGACAAGAAGTAAAAAGAAAAGAAAAAAGGAGAGAAAAAGGAAGTTCTATTAGTCGTAAACATCACAGGAACTAAACTGTCACACACACGGGTACAGGAAAAAAAATGCAAAGTAATTTCCCTAATAATCAAACTGGACCAAAAATATACCGGCTGGAAGGGCGGGTGATGCTCTCGGCGACAATGCTAAAACCCATTAAGAAGGGTGTGGAGCCACCCCAGCTTATTAATGTGTGTCCTTGGGTGGTGGTGGTGGTGGTGGTGGTGGTGGTGAGGGCTCGCCACTGCACCACCACCATTACTGAAGATAATCACTGCACAGGTATTGGCGCCAATGGTCCTTACACGAGGGGAAAAGAGGAACACACAAAGGTGGACTAAACAAAAACAAAAACATAAAAAAAGAAAGGGAAAAAACTCCACAATGAATTCAAGATCTACCTAAAAAAATCAAACTCGGTTCATTGCGTTCTCTCCATGCCAGGTGAGGTCTCAAAGTGGATGAGAATTGCTTTACTAAGGTTTTGGATAGACGGCGCTCATATGGACTGCCAAGATGTGCCAGGTAGAAAAAACAAAATAAAACAAATACCAATCATGAAATAAAAATTGACATAAAAACCATCATTTGAACTGAAAAGCATCTCTAAACTGAGGAACAAAGAGACAATTCTTGATCGTGTTCCTAGAGGCGGACAAAGAACACAGGCATCCTTAAGGCGCCGTCCATCCGCCACGATTCCCATTCTAGGGAGGTGTCGGGGTGCAAGGCAAGGGCGGCGGCTCACCTTGGTGGCAGTCCTGTCGAATCGCACGTGTCCTACGTCCTGGACGGGCAAAGGGCGCGAGTTAGTGGGTTCATTGGGGATTTGTGGTGATGGGCGGGTCAGCGGTCCCGGGAAGCACAACCCTCACACTACCCTGTCTCTGCCTCCTTTCATTGTCATTATTCATTACTTGCGCTAATTGATTATTTCAGCGGTAAATTTACTCGACTAACTCTGTGCGGGAGGATTACGTACCTTTGTCCTTGCATTAGCTCGGTGGAAATGTAACGCGGTGGGGAAATTGATAGATAATTGAAATGACTCCCAAATGTCTAATGCTTAATGATAATAGTAATAATAATAATAATAATAATAATAATAATAATTATAACGATAATAGCTGCATATTGGTGTTTGAATACAACTTTGAGAACAGACAGGGAGTGAGAGGTTGCTTCCCAGTGACAGCCCTTCAACTGATCAGAGAAGCTTAGAGATAGTAATGGCAAGGGTTGCGGGGAGGCTGGCATTGTGTGGTGTGTTGCTGTGTGGTGGCATTGTGTGTGTGTTGTTGTGTGTGTGTCCTCTACGCTGTGCCGTGCTGCTGTGTTTGCATGTGTGTGTGTGTGTGTGTGTGTGTGTGTGTGTGTGTGTGTGTGTGTGTGTAATGTTCTAGTTGGAATACTATGCCTTGTAATTATTCAACAAGGCTCAGTGTGTTAGTATTTAAAGTAAATGTATAGGTATATTTGTATATATTGTTGCGTTGCTAATCTAACTCAGTGTTACGTGGAAGGTATCTGTGTGGCACTTCAATGTGTAGTGCTGTGTTTTAAGCACATTTTGTAGGGAAGAAATAAAGCATTTTTGAAAAGTGGAAAAACAATAACAACAACAAAAGGAACTTATAAAAGACACAATAATCCCAGCAGTTCGTCTCACTAAATTATTGTCGTGTTTCCACCTCACAGATCATCGAACTCTGGATTACTGTAGTCGTTTATATTCCTTTTGTTTCTGCACGAGTTACGGCTTGAAAGAAGAGGCCATAAACTCGTGTCCCAGGAAAAAAAGAAGAATAAAAAAAGAAAAACAAGAAAAGTTTGGTCACCAGGGAAAAATAATCCTGGACAAGGGGAGAAATAAAGCTGGAACCAAGAGAAGATTAGTATGGAGACAGAGATGGTGAAACAAGTAAAATAATAATAGTAATAGTAATAGTAATAGTAATAGTAACAACATGTAATTTAGACTGAGGTATCTGGGTATTTAGGTGGCATCATGATAGGGTTTCTTCAGAACGTGGTTGCGTCAATAGTGGAGATCTGTTTGGTGTAGGAACTGATTGGCTAATGTCGTGCAAAGTTTGGCCTCGTCGTCCTTTCGTCTTTACTATTCTCCCACAGTAATTGTACATTCAGTCACGGCTCGATACTTTTGCATGGACGTTTTATATTATTTTTTTTGTAGCGTCTCATAACAACGAACAGTTAATTTAATGTAGTAAAAGTCACCGTTAACTCATTAGTTTTATATTAAACGTTCACCTTTCAGTAGTTTTCTCTCATATCGACTAGTCTTTAATCTCCGTCAGTCATGTCGAAGAGAAAAAAAAAGAGAAAAAACTCCAGAATTTAACTTACTTTGCGTGACGTCAGTTCCTTCCCCCCTCCCCCCCCCCCTCCCCATCCGTCCCCGAGTGTGGCCTAGCAGAGTGGCGGCTGTGGCTGAGGTGTCACCATTATCCAAATCAGTGTGTCATTGTTAAACCGTTGAAAGCCAATTATGTTCATTACTTAGTCGTATTTTCATGAGCGTTTTACTGGGGGAAGTGTCACTATCATAATCAGAGTGTCATTGTTAAACCGAATCAAGGCTAATTATTTTTTTTTTGTTACACAGTCGTTTTCATGGACGTTTCGTGTGGTGTAAATAAGAGTCACTCAGTCGTAACAGCTAAGAGGCCACTACAGCACTACCATAAGGGAGGGACAGTAACAGTAACATGGTTTTAGGTACAGCGGTGGGGGACTACGCGGTGTTAGGTCAAAGTCAACACATGAAGGGAATATAAAGATAAAATAGAATCAATATAACACTGCTTTACCCTTTCAGCTTTTTCTTTTGTCATTGGATCTTCGTTTTTTTGCTGCTTCGTTATCAGTTCGCCTTTCTTTACCTGTGATAAGACACCTGAAGGCTTTGTGTGGCACGGACAGATGTAATAGAGCCAATATAACACTGCTTTACCCTTTCAGCTTTTTGTTTCATTACGATATCTTCGTTTTTTGCTTCTTCGCTACCAGTTCGCCTTTTTTACCTGTGATAAGACACCTTTATTATGTATGAAAGGAGCTTGTTCGACCAAGAGCGAGAAAAAGTGGTAAAAAAAAAAGTTCACTGAATGCTTGTTTCTGAAAAGTCCGATAGAAAATTGAAGTAGTCTTCTTTTTTTTCTTCTTTTTTCATTTCTTTCTTTGTTTTATATTTTGGATGAAGAATGTAACTTTTTTTGTGTGTGGCACGAAGGGATGCTATTGATACAAAGTGAGCACGCTTCCTAGATGTGTGTCAGTAGCGCTTACGTGGAGATATCAGTGATTCTTCAACGCTATTTAGGTCAGAACAGCCCACACTGGAGATCTTCAACTGACACCTCAACGGTAACGGTATTCAGGCCAAACGGTAACATGTTGGAGTGGTATTTACTTCAACGACGATTTGCTCAAAGGGAAATACTCAAAGGACTGCAGATGTTGCGGCTCGATGCTGTTTACGTCAAAAGTGGTTAGCTCAAAGATACTGAAGTGGTACCCAGGGAATATTCAAGGTAAAAATCGCGAACATCAAAATTACAAAACTGTATCTCTATTCTATATGGTTCTGTATTTATAAATTTAGTACCTTAATTCACCACGAATACCAGCAATGCAACTCGGATAGCCTTTATCTATTTATTTATTTGATTATTCATTTTATGCATGAGACTTTTGTTACACGTTTAAACGCTTTGTTTTCTGACCAGAACTGTTTTCAAAATGTTCACAGATGATAAGTAAGAATGTTACGATATTTTTTTCCAATAATTGATGCAAAATTCTTGTTGAACTGCCCTGACAATAAAGAAAAGCACTTGCAGTTCCTAGTATATTACAATAGAACGTATTTTGAGTAGAAGATGTACGAAGCTGAAAGATAAGAATGTGGATCTTCATGTGAGAAATAGTATAGATCCTCGAAAAGGCAATAAGGAATATGATACGCGAGACACATTTCAAAGTGTACCTGGAGCAATAGAAGGGGACAGCAACAGTATAAACTCCATTGGTACACGAGTATCATGGGCCGGAGGGAGCGACTTAACATGCAAATGCCCAGAAACTTCAGCTGGAACCAACGACAATGATCTCAGCGAAGCCCCAAGTTCATACACAACTTAAGGATTCCAGGTCATTAAAATCGCATCTCCTCTCACGTTTGTTGGCTCAGATTTCACTTGCTTCTAGTCACCTGCCAACTCGACCCAGCCACGTGACATCACCAAATACAGTAGAAAAATATACTGATTTATACACTGACGTCATCCAATCACTCACGCCAAGATTTACAGCGTCATTTTTTTAATCGCTTTTGGTTCGTCCCATAACGTAAGTCACTCGGGGTCTTTAAATAAGTCTCCATTCTACCTTGCTGTACAACGAATGAGAGATGGCCACTTCGATAATGATGAGCGGTTAAAGGTGCGTTGCTGAGGCGGCGACGGAGATGGGCGGAGTGGGGCTGAATCTGGAATAGTGCGTAGGTCGTCTGGAGAGAGTAAGAGGTGTCAAGGGGCTTACGAGAGATACGCCCTGCTCTCATTACGTAACTCTTTCCCCTCTACACTTTGCTCACTGCACACTTCCTACGTTTATTTGTTTATTTTGTTATTTGTTAATCGTCCTGCACTTTCTATGATTACAATTTTTTTAGGAGTTTTCATCACTGAATGTTTAAAAATTTTCAGGTTTTTTTTAAAGCAAATTTATTTTAGTTTATTGATTTATTTGAAGTTATTTGTTAATCGTCTTACACTTTGATATTTTGAAGATACTATTTCAATGAGGATTAGTTTTTAGAAGGAATTTTTCATCACAGTATGTTTTCACTTATTGGATTTTTTAAAGCACTTAAAAAAATAACTACTACAATCCTGGAACGCATTTTCATATCATTTGTCGATTTTATGCAGCTTCAGAAACTCATGTATGAATTAAGATAATGTAGACTCTCACCATCAATCTTCTGACCTTTATAGACCCTTCCTAATGTGAATAAAATCGTCTAATTGCACCAAAAACTCACGGTAAAAGGGGTTAACTTTAATAAATCAACATCGGTAACGGAAAAAATATATAAATCAACGTGTATTTTGGCCATGAACTACATTACCTGCTCCGGAATGCTAAATAAGGATCGAGCGGATATAAACTTTTTCCACTCTTGAATTAAAGTATGCAAAGAAAAAAAAAAAGACTTCAAGTTAGCGAGTTTGATAAAGTGGGCGGGTTGTGCTGCAGAACCCAGGCGATGGTAGAGGGAACTTTTAATTGGTAACGATGAAGGCTGGATGGCTGGCGTCTCTCTCTCTCTCTCTCTCTCTCTCTCTCTCTCTCTCTCTCTCTCTCTC
>CM035179.1:8158852-8181352 GCA_020233015.1 Callinectes sapidus
TATTATTATTATTATTATTATTATTATTATTATTATTATTATTATTATTATTATCATTATTATTATTATTATCATCATTATCATTATTATTATCAACATTATCATTATCATTATTATTATCATCATCATCATCATCATCATCATTGCCATTATCACCAGTCATATGATTAATGAGATAATTAATTATGTAATTAATGCGCGAGCGCGCGTATGAATAATTGAAAATACTTGTTAACCCTTGGATTAGAGAGTTGGACAGAGTAGAGCTGAGTGGAAGAAGAAAGTCTTGTGCAGCGCAGCCACAGGAGGATTTGATTCTACCTATGCAATAAAACTGTGTGAGTGGAAGCCCCCCACACATGGGCGGATAAAGCTCTTGTGCAGAATCACCAGGTGGGAGGGGGAGGGGTGAGATGAACTGGCGGAGACACTTCAGAACCCTTAACTTCATAGAAGCTGTTTTTTATGTGTGTGTGTGTGTGTGTGTGTGTGTGTGTGTGTGTGTGTGTGTGTGTGTGTGTGTGTGTGTTTTCATGACGTTATGATTTTTGTATTTTTCACTCCTTGCCTCTTTTGTAAAAACTTCTGCCTGCTATATACATTTAAATATATTGATATGTTTGCTATTTCAATTTCCATCATCTATAAAATGATTTTGAATTCTGTAACCATGGTTGGTTTTCTTATTTGTGAGGTGGAAAACGTAGATATTTATTTGCCTACTACAACAGTAGAAAAAATAAAACAATAAAAGTAGCAGTTTTCACCATTTGGTCATCATTTTGTTAAATTTCGGAGCAATAGAAAACCTTGCATTTCTTTTGAAGAGCAATATTTGAAAACTTAAACTAATGAAAGTATATTAAGAGTTGGAAGGGAGTATGAAATAATGTGAAGTGAAAAAGCTAAACTAATAAACACGTTAATATTACTTTTGATGCAAAATAAAAAAAAATAAAGACAATCGTAATGGAAAATACAGAGTTGTGGAAAAGAAGGAGTAGATTAACACAACATTGCCAATCACACAAAATGAATAAATAAATAAAGAAAATAACTCAATAACAAATATGACTGCAAATACGACACGAGATGAAAGAATCAGTAACAATAAGCGACGAGGGATTGCTCGTGAAACAAAGCAGGAAATTTGCCAATGACATCGAAATCACGAAAATAAAAATACAATGTGTGGCAAAAGATTTAGCAGATTTATCACCTGCATGCAAAACAAACAAACAAACAAGCACACACACACACACACACACACACACACACTCTCTCTCTCTCTCTCTCTCTCTCTCTCTCTCTCTCTCTCTCTCTCTCTCTCTCTCTCTCTCTCTGTTTTACGGGGAAATTATTCTGAGCTTCATTAAAGCCATAGAGGACAGACTTGATTTTTTAAGGTAAAAATTAGCAGCCGTGGTAGCAGGTGAAGCTCAGGTAATGAAGGTGAATATTTTACGCCACCCCGGAGAGCTTAACTACGCCTCTCAGTCAGGGTCTGTAGATGTACTTTTTTCTTCCTTTTCTTATGTGTATTTTCAGTAATTATAAGAGTAAGTTAAAAAGTGGGTTTTTTTGTATTATTTTGAAAGTATTTCTTTAATTCCTTCATTTCTGCGACGCATTTTTACCACGAAGTTTGGGTGTGATTTATTTTATTGACATCAGCAAGGGTTTATAGAGGTCAGGAGATTAATGGCTAGAGTCTTGACTATTTCAATCCCCACGTAAGTTTTTGAATCTGTATGAAATCTCCCAATTGTAAGCAAAATGGATATGAAAACTCATCATGGTACTGAAGGGATTAAGTTTAAATTGTTCGTTTCAGTACTTGCTCTCATTTTCTTGAAGGATGATTATTTTCGTGTTCAGCTGTTCGATACATCCAAGTCTTATTATTGCGCTCTCATTAATTTCTGATCTCTTTTTTTATTCTTTATATTAAACATTTTTGTGCTCATCACTCAGCATTTCATCTTGTTTTTAACTGAAAAGTTTTATTGATTTCTAAATTCATCTTATTTTTTCTTTTAACGAAGCATTTCACGGATACCACTCCCTTCATTTCTTATTTCATATATCTCTAACGTCTCCCTCGATTTTCATCCACCGTTACTGGACAGCACGAGGCAAACTCCCTCCTGCAATTCAGTATCCAGACTCGCCTCACGCTTCTGTCGTTGTCATACAAACTTCTGCGTAACGTGCCTGTGTCTGAAGGTGAAGTTTGGGAAAGTGTGTGTAGATGAAGGGAGTGAGCCTTGCCTGACAGACTCACTGCTCTTACATGACTTGGAATAGCTGCCCAAACGCTCATCAAGGCCGGGTTTTAAGTTGGCACGATGTTTTTTTTATTAAATCTATATTCTTTTTAAGCAAAGTTGGATTTCGTGTTTTTTTTTCTGTTGTTATAAAACTTATTGAGGAACTACGTACTTAGGTTCCTGTGAGGTGAATGACGTAGCGACTCTTGTAGCAATCTAAATTTTGATTTCGTTATGTTCTTTAAATAACCTCAACAAGGCTTCGTTATTTGTAAAATAAGTAAATTGCGTCGTCTCTATTTTATGTATGTAAATTTTTGAGCCACTTTTTCTTCTTTTATCATGATGTGTCAAATTATATCGGCATATTTTATTACAGGTATTTATTTCTCCATGAAATGTTTAGCTTTATGTGAGATGCGTCAGCTGAAGTGTATTTTTTCTTGCTTGATAGTGGCGGAGTTATGTTATTAATAATGCAAAATTTGACCTCTAATTGGTCTCTTTGTTATTTTCAGAATTAATGTGTCAGTGAATTACTTCGAGTGGAGTGAGGTGAGTACGTTACCTTTCCTTCGTTCACTTAACAATTCCAGGTTTCGGGTATGCAAACTGAATACATGTTTTACTAATAAGGCGCCGCATGAAGGTCTACTTGTTGGTGTACAATACAGAGATTATGGTACATATTTCAGCGTACAATCGTAAGTCGTATAAGTTCATTTACCTGCTTTTCCTGGTGTAATCTGTTGTGCTGTTAATGTCATCATGCTTCATTTGTGTCCACATTTAGTTAAAAATAATGGTTTGTTTCCCGGTGAGTGGGGGCAGGTGAAAATTACTTTAAATTACTGATGTTTTGAAAGTATTATATTCGGTAATCTGGGCAAAAGCATCAATGATTAACTTACATCCGGACGTGCAATTACTGGTAACAAGTTTCTTTGTGTGTGTGTGTGTGTGTGTGTGTGTGTGTGTGTGTGTGTGTGTGTGTGTGTGTGTGTGTGTGTGTCTGTAGGTGGGTATATGTGGACGTATCATGACCATCTAAAATTATAGTTCATGACAGTCGCTAAGAACTTTCAATGTCTCTGTGTAAAAAGCTGAGGAACTTTCCAAGACACACTGCATACTGAATGAGGCCTTTGTCCATCACAGGTCTTCACAAAGCCCGAGGGAGCAGTTCATTAGTGTTACCATACAATCAACGCCACTTTGCTAACAATCACAACTATTAAGGCAAGAACTTTGGTCCATCACGTTAGCAATTTCGTTTGTGGGGGGAATCAAGACTGGCAGAGACTCGTGTGATATTTTTCTCCTATTTTTCATTAGTTTGTTGAATGGCAGGGCAGGTCATGCATGGTATTGTTTTGTTTACCGTGTGTCCATCGCTGGTTCCTGGTTTTCATGCGTACCTTTTCGTTAATATGCATGAACTAAAACTCATTTTCCGCACAGCTTTCGTGTACGTGCTTGTATTTGTTAGATTGAACTCTCTCTCTCTCTCTCTCTCTCTCTCTCTCTCTCTCTCTCTCTCTCTCTCTCTCTCTCTCTCTCTCTCTCTCCAGCATATCTATCGCATCCGCCACGTCAGAAGCGAGTTCCTGGTGCGCGCCAATAGCCTGCGTCATGTTGCGTCAGGTGGCTGGCGTCAGTGGCTTATTTGGGGTCAGCAGTGCGTGGAAGAAGAGGAAGGGAAGAGATTTAGCAGAAATTAAGCGTTTTGGTTTTTGAAGAGTTGGTTATATGAGGGAAAACGTGATTAATTAACTTACCTGCTGTTTGTTAGTTTGCATATAGGAGAGATTTTTTTGAAATATTTCGAAGATTCGTAATGCTGCGAGTTGTATAGCATAGCGCGGTGGCATTTAGGCATTTATTTTATGTTTTTAATCTCTTTTTTTATTTAAGTTTCTATTGCGTTATTTAGGTAAGTGTTAGGCATGTTTATTTAGTCTGTGGTAGTGATTTAGTAAGAGTGCAGGTCGGGTTATCGCGGTGCAATGAATAAAAAGAGGAAATTAATCAAGCGGTCAGGTTCGTTTGGTACGTGATGTCTCCGTTCTGTTGTCCTTCCCCCCCCCCTTCCCCCCTCCCTTCCCAACACGTGTCTTCATCACTCAAAAGGCGCGTCATCAGCTGGCGCGCGTGTCAAGATGTGTCGCTGCGTCTCACTAACTCCCCGTCAATCTGTGTGTGGTCCAGGGAGCGGCCATTCACATCCGCCCCACGCCGCCCACTTGAATATTGTTTGATTTGATAGAAAAAAAAAGAATCGTTTTGGTGTTATCGTATTTGTTTGTCCGAAGAAATTTTTGCAGGAAGGAACGATTATTATGCGAAGAAAATGACGAGTGCGTGTGTTGATGTGTTGGTTGATGGAGAGCATGTGTTATATATAGGGCGGCGGCGGCGGCGGCGGGGAGGGGACAGCCTGTATCCTCGCATCCCGTTTAACTATAACGATGAGGGCAGGCACAACAATGATGATGCAAGAACGACTACGATGACAGTCTCTTCTAGCAAAAAAAAGCCGTTTCTATTGTGTCTATTTAACGTCATGGTATCTCATTCTCTACGAACGCATTAAAGGGGGCGGGGGGGAGGGAGGGGGTATGAAAATGCCGTGTTTCTATCTAATCGTCATGGTCTCTCTTTATCTAGTAACGCGTAAGAGGGGGATGGGGGAAGTAATCCTAGGAGTCATGTCCTAGGGGCACGGCAGGACTGGAAAGACATGTGGCGGACTCTAAGAGAAGGGTGTTATGGTGACTAAGCTGTCAGCCAGTCCATGCGTAGAGCGCGTGGGTCTCCGACGGGCCGAAGTACCTTTTGGCTGTCCCCGAAGTAGTAATAATCACGCACCTTCTCTGCCACATAATCCTTCTTTCGGTTGGTGTAACCATAGGTAGAGAAGAAGGAAGAACCAGTTTCTACCTTGGAGTAGGGCTTCTTGTCGGAGGGGCCGCCGAAGACAGTGTCGGGTTCCTCCCACTTGGTGGACGAGTACTTGTTGGCACGGAGGGAAGATTCTGGCATCACTGCAGACACAAGGCTTGTTAGTTGGGCTCAACAGGTCACGTGTTGGTGCCCTAATGCCTGGGGCCCCCCACTACCCTCCCTAGACTGAACCTTTCTAAATTACTCCTCACCTTCACCTGCTCCTTCCCCTAAGCAGTCTGACGCAGTAAATAGTATACTCTATACGTATATGGCAACAATTTAATTAATTAACCTGCCTCCTCCTGGTGGAAGCGAGGGAAGGCTTAACAAGAATACCTCACTCTAGCTGCCCCCAGGCCTCTTCACCTCATCGTAGCTAAGTCTGAATACTTGAGTTGTTTATATGATGACCGATTTAAAAACTCATTTTATCATTATGTAGTACGAAAAGAATGTTACTTACCTGGCTGGGAGCGACTCAGCTAAGGTGTCCCAGCGAACGAGACACAAGAGGGAGCTAGCTTAATTTTATATGACAATCCGGCCGCCGCTTGGGTGGTGGGCCAGGGCAGGACACCTCATCCAATATAACACCATTAAACTCCATTATTGGAAGAAAGAAAATAGAGGAGAGCGAATAAAATAAACTTCCAAATTTCTCGAAACTATATATTCCCCGTAGCAGAATAAATTAAAATGTTTATTAGTCAGACATGAATATTTCCCTTTAATTAAAGTCCGGCGTTTCCCCAAGCGGTCCAGATTTATACATTTATTATTTTTTTTCCCATGTAATTCTATAAACGGTGTGAGTACCATCCATCTACTTACGTGTGTTTGTTAGATACACGTGCTGGGACAGACAGACTGGGGGGTGGAGGAAAGTGTGTGTGTGTGTGTGTGTGTGTGTTGAACGAGCACAAGCATTATCACTGGCAATAAATGGCATCTGAGGGTCGGGTCGTCAATTTTATGGCGGCAAATAAGGCTGTGGTGGTGACGTGAGGGTTCCCGCGGGCTTCATTAACTCCCTTCACTCCCTCCCTCCCTTCCCCCCCTCCCTCCCTCCCTCCCTCCCTTCCTCTTTAGGCTCTCTCTCCCTGACGCCTCACGCCTCCCCGACCTTTCCCTTACTTAATGAGCCACAGCGTTCCGTCTCTCCCAAACAAACACTGAGGATCTGATCGAATATATAATTAAAAAGAAACGGTATGAATGAATTGTGCCCTGCAGTAATATATCTTTGAATACAACCCTCATGTTTTGATTTACTGAATGAATCGAGTGTTGAATGAGTGTTGCAGTTGTTGAAGAGGGTTTGATTCCCTTCCTGAGCCTTTCATCAGTTGCCGTGTTAATGGTCCCAAGCGTCTAGTGGTCCTGACTTCACGGTATCTAGGACCTTTCATTGCCCACCTCCACCGCCCCACTCCTCTCCCTCCTCTCCCTCCATCCCATCCCACCAGACACCGCTTTCTCCTGACCCTGAACTCTATCCGTGTAACTTTTTAACGTTTGAAGTTTATCAGGCACATTTTTCTCGCGTATATTTTCGGCAAGAGTCTTCAGTGTTTGCTCGGCTAAATACCTGAGTGAAGTGGTAATCAGTGATCGCTTAAAGCTTTCCGGTCGTCAAGGGGCATTGATTAGGTCTTGCACTGAGCCATTCCAGGTAAAATTACTGTTTCTAATGCGTTCATAAATCGCCTTTATTGCCAGGTAATGAAAGGCATGCGGAACGTGTCCTTCTTGGGGGATAAACTGAAGGAGATGCAAGTTTTGTAGTGTAATGCAGAAAAGTGTGTGTTAGAAAAGTGTGTGTGTGTGTGTGTGTGTGTGTGTGTGTGTGTGTGTGTGTGTACATGTATTATTGGTTGCGTATTTAAACATTCAAGAGGACATGTCAGTATGTACGAGTATGATGAAAGAGAAAGAATCTGAAACACACAAACACATAAACACACAAAAACACAAGTAAGAGCACAAGCACAAGCCAACACAACAAAACCAACTCCACAAGTAGCGTGCAACAAACACAAACAAACACAGCAACAGACACACACCATCTCACACACAAACACACGACCTAAACTGTTAATGGTGACAGATAGCGAGACAACACACAGAACAGTACAACAACGATAAATTCATCCTTTCTTAGGCCACACCGTGCTATCCACGAAAGGGACACACATTACTTTACAGGCTAACACATTGGGGTTGAGAAGTAACGAAATGTGCAAGACTATAAAATAATGTTAAGAGGGGGGCCCAGAATAACATGTCACTTTGTGGGTTGCAGAGCGATGGACACCCTTTTTTGACTACAGACCCGAAAAAGGCTCTGTAGGAATGTACTGTTTTGGCTTCCAGTAATCTGTAAATACCAAGGAATGAGCGGTAAAGGGAGGAATTGGACAAAGAAGGAGGGATATTGATTGAGTGAATGAAAGTCGTTGAAAAATATGAGGTAGATTAACGACAAAAGAATCAAGGGATGAGGGAAATCTTTGGCATATAAAGAAGAAAATGTACATGAAAAGGAGAGATTTAGAGGAATTAGTTAAAGTGATTTAGATTTGATGGGAAGACGAATGACCGATAAAAGCTGGAGAGATTTAGGGATTGAGCTCAGGGATCGAAAATAAATGGAAAAGAATGAAACAGAAAGAGAGGAAACGGACGAGAAATAAGTAATTTATGGGAGAAGGAAAGTATAAGCTGATACTTCTAAAGATGAGCGGAAAAGAAGAAGAAGAATGATGGATAAAGGACGGAATTGGACAAGGAATCAAGGATTTGAGGGATAATCGATTGGATATTAAAGAAAGAAGAATGAATGATGAAAGAAATGAAATGGACAAGGTAGGAAGGATTTTGAAACTCGCCAAAGGGACTTCATTATAACAGAAAACAAATTGAGCGTTAAAAAAGAAAATGAAAAGAAAGATTAAGGGATTTACGACTGAGAAGAAACAATTTTGGAAAGAGACAACGAGAGAACAAATAAAATGGAAGACTATAGAAATAACTACACAACATATTGGAACATTAACACTAGATGGAGGGAAAAATCTAATCATACGTGTCTTCAAGTGCAACAGAAAACTGATCAAAGTGAAGTTTAAAAGGGAGAGACAAACAAAAGTGGATTAAAAATAATACTCTCATGGGACTGACATTTAGATAACAATCCCCTATGCTCTTACGATTCCTTTGTATCAGCATTAATCCCCTTGTTCTCTCTCACAGGAATAAACATAAAGGTGATTACACTATTGCTCATTTATTTAAGATAGTGTGTGTGTTGATTATATCGATGCATGTGTTGTGTTTTCCTGAATTTTATGACTGTTAGTCTCTCTCTCTCTCTCTCTCTCTCTCTCTCTCTCTCTCTCTCTCTCTCTCTCTCTCTCTCTCTCTCTCTCTCTCTCTCTCTCTCTCTCTCACGTCTCGTACGTCACTTGAGTTATGGAATATATAGTCTTAGGTTTCTTAACATTACATTTCAGTTATCTACATGTGTACTCACTATGAGAGATATCCAAGACTAACTCTGCATGTATTTTCATTTACTGCAACAGGAATCGTAATAGCATTTTTAGCTTGAGGGGAATACGTACTTTACATAACAAATTGGGGAGACATAATTGAAAATGTGTGTGTATTTGTGTTTATTGTGTGTATGTTTGTGTGCGAATAGGGCCATTAGCGTTAGCGAATTTGTATTCCTTAAGTGTTCACTGCAGAGGATATCCAAGAACAGAGGAACACAGACAGTAACTAGAACTATGATCAATAATGTCACTCAGCAGTCCTCAGCTAATTGAATTCATGGTTCTCGACTTGTGGAAAACATGAATGCATATTAGTTGAGACTTCCAATTTTCTCAAAGCAAATAAATGTCACGGTTCGTTTGAGGTAAATGTGAATTATTTCCAAACTAAATGTCCAAACAACTATAAAGAGGCATTTTTACTAATAAGGAACTTGAAATAGGAGATGAGAAAAAGGAACACGTCGGAAATGCGTAAAAAAATAATGAAAATGAGAGAGAGAGAGAGAGAGAGAGAGAGAGAGAGAGAGAGAGAGAGAGAGAGAGAGAGAGAGAGAGAGAGAGAGAGAGAGAGCAGATGGATAAGAATGGATAACTAAAGGCTAATACTTTCAACTAAAAGGAGTCAAATGAACACAAAGGAACTAACCATATCCGGCAGTATCGTACAAGCGGGACTTAGGATACTCTGGAAGGGAGGAGGAACGAAATAAAATACAGAAATAAGGGAATCACCAAAACCTTCATAGTGGCGTTGACAGGGAAGAGGGAAGGAGATGGGAGCTTTTAGGGAGGCAAAGCTTAAAATGTCGTTTGATTGAGCAAGGGGAAAATAAACAAAAGGGAAGGGATAAACAAAGCAAAGAAAACCAGTAAATAAATTCACATATAAACACATACATAAATAAAAAAGATAAAAAGCTACAAACATAATAATAATAATAATAATAATAATAATAATAATAATAATAATAATAATAATAATAATAGAAGCTATGAAGGGGAAGCCCAAATCATCATTGGGTTTAATGGACTTAAGGGTGTGGAGAAAAAATGCTTTACATCAGGGAACACAGGTGCACACAGGTAATTGCGTCCCTTGCCTCGTTACCAGTGAGACAGGCGAGGCACAGGTGAGGCGCAGGTGAACACAGCAGCGAGCAGATAACACGCGGGCAGCAGTAGGCGTTGAGGGACGGAGGGCGCCAGTCAACGTGATGGGGACGAGATGGTGTTGGTTTTCAGCTTGTTACGTGTGTATTTGGAGAGAGAGAGAGAGAGAGAGAGAGAGAGAGAGAGAGAGAGAGAGAGAGAGAGAGAGAGAGAGAGAGAGAGAGAGAGAGAGAGAGAGAGATTTTGAAAGTGACATGTGGCTGATGGATATTAAATTGCTTTTCAGCTTTAGATTGATTATTTAACTGGCTGTAGTAAATTACATCGCCGTACGTAGCATATTTACGTGGATTAAATGTTCTCTTCGAAGTTTGAGTATTTCACCAAAGCGACTGTACAAATTACTTTTCCAAAATTCATTCTCTCCTTTCACGAGAAAATGAATGAGAGAACGTACATGAAATCGGTAGAGAGAAACAAAGCCGAGACTGACAAATTGACACGTAGATAGACAGAGAGACAGACAGACAGACAAAACAGGTGACGTAATGATAGAGCATAACTATCTCAACACTTACTTCCTCTGAGGCCGAGCCATGGCGGTGGTCTTCAAACTTTCCCCGAGGTTCGTGTGAGGACATAGAGAAGAGGGAAAGTAGAGGAATTAACTCGTTTCTTTTTGCGTCGTCTGGCGAAAGTTACTTTTTGACGAGTGTGGTGTGTACGCGGTCACTGTGACTTTTATCCTTCACACTTTTAAAAAAACACAACTTTTTACTTACGAGTCGCCCAAGAAACTGCACTTTTGGGACCTTTTATAATGATTCTTTTTATCTTTATTTACTCTCAGGTCAAGGTTAATTCATGTACATTTAGTTATTTTTTCTGAAATGTCAATCTGAGGGAATATCTTTCGATTCTGTCAAGTTGAGATGATGCAGACTTTTGGAACGTCACCACTTGGTCAGTTTGCCGCACTGAGTTTTTGCACAAGGACGAGACTGCTTGGTGGAGGAAGAGCTGGTGGTGAGTGGAGGGTTGGAGGGAAGGAGGAAGGAAGGAAGGGAGGGAGGGAAGAGGTGTGAGCAGCGACGGCGCGCGGGGTGATGGCCGTCTGGTTGAGACAAGTGGGGAGGGAGAGGCGTTATATTCTCCACCACTTTCCCTCCCTCCCTTCCTCCAACCACCTCTCCCTTACCCTTCCCTCCGTCCATCCATCCATCTCCTCTCGCCCTTTCACTCTCCATGCCTACCCTCGTCCCTACCCAGCCTAACACCTCACCTTTCACTTCCCTCGCGCCTCTGACACTGACACCGCAACCTCTATCCTCTCTTTTCTTCCCACCCTTTTCTCGTGTCATCTCGCCAAACTGAGCTGTTATTCCTCCCTTGCATGACTATTAAATCCATTATCTCTTTCCTATCACCACATCATCACCACTATCGCCTTTCATCACCGAGTTATTATGAATGTTAACATCACCACCGTCAATTTCTATCACCACTACCACTATCATCATCACCACTTCATTATCATCACTACTATCACTACCTGTCACCATCACCATGAGTAGTACCTTTATCACTATCAGTTAATAATCGTTCCCTACTCTTGACACTGTCGTTTTTATTGTCTCTCTTCAAACAGGATCATGCGTCTAGATGGTGTAATGAACTGATAACAACAGCGGTCCTAGAAAATCTATAAGGTAATCATTGTTATTTTTGTTATTATCATTGTTATTATTATTGTTGTTGTTGTTATTATTATTTATTTATTTATTATAAGTTATGTAGTGTCTTTGTAATCGTATTTTTACTTCGTTCATTACGTTATCACTACCAACGTTGCAACCACCCGTAGCATAACAATGACATGATTATAAGAAGCAAGGAATAAAACAAGGAAACAAAACAAACAAACAACAACAACAACAACAACAACAACAACAACAACAACAACAACAACAACAACACCAACAACAATGGGGACAGGAACAAAAAAGGAGGTCACAGACAGAAATAATACGAAAAGAAAACAGAATCAGTCGCGACAAATACTCTCTCATCGCTTCCCGTTATCGATTCTCTCGCCGAGGACGCAGACGAGGACGTGGCGCTGCGAGGCTTCCTTTCACGAAACATCGAGTGTCAGAGTGAAGGAGCACAAAGGGAGACAGAGCGGCACAATAAAACGACCAAGGCGGACTGGACACAACAAAACAGCATAGAACTGGATTGTGTCATATCGAGAAGTGGATGGATGACACAGAGGGATAGAAAGAGACAGAGAGAAAGAACGTCATCAGATGCATGCACGAACGTCACGGGTGTTGAACGTCACCTCAGCATGCACATGAGAGGGAGGTCACACTGAAATGCATTACACGAACACTGACCATTGTACACGACGCCGCCATCATCATCATCATCATCACCATCCTCACCATTACCACCACCACCACTACTCATGCACTCCCTCACCCACCGACCCTGCTTCGTTTGCATACTTACGTCTTCTCAATTGCGTTTCTGTAAAGGAAAATTTTACGAAGGTCTGAGTATGTGTCTGAGAAGAGCGACAGTCTCCTAGCCTTGGTCGTAATGAGCTAATTATACGTGGCATGCAATCACTGGCTTCTGCTTTTTTTTTTTTTTCAAAAGGCTGGTGCAGTGACTAAGTTGCTCACTCTACTGGAAGCCAAAGTAAAGAGGAAGTGCATGAACTGCCTGTGAATCTCCTTACTCGAACCAGAGTTTTTGGATCCACTAAGCTTAATTTGTAACAAAGAAATATCTCACTGACGAAAAGCATTGCATCAGTGCATATCATACTCATTAAAAGTGTATGAATAGTCACAAAAAAGGTATATATATATTTTTTTCTAGTCTACCCTGGAAAATCTACTTAGTGTACAAAAATTGGAGCTAAAACACTACCACAAAAATAAAGCACCACTTGATCCCAGCCGGTGTAGTGGTGTCGTCAAAATACGGCAATAGTCCTTACTGTTCCCTGCACTCGTGTACATGACACGGCCGGAACGGAATCGCGACAATTGAGAAAAGGAAGAAGAGGAAGGCATATCGAAGGAAGAGACAACAGGAATGTAAGATATTCTACGAAACTCCATCGCCATAAGGATGTTTTTTGGAGTCGTAGGAAAGATAGACTGAGCTAAAGTTTGGTTCGAGCTCTTGCAAGCAACTGAAGCACCAGCAAGCTAAATCGAGTCGTATACAAGAGCTCGAACATAGAACCAAAGCCTCGAAAATAGTTCCGGAGGGGAAAGAAAAATATAGTTATGCAGAGAGCGTGAAGGCGTTAATGAAGGCGGTGCTGCATCGCGATAGCGTGTTAAGAAGATTCCTTCTATGGCATTGAAGAGAGAATCGTATCAGTGGTAGGGCCGTTCATAGCTCGCTAGCAAAAGGAGAGGAATACTTTGCAAGAATGCACCAAGCGTTAATGATGCGGAAAGAGAAAAGAATGCGAATACCAGCAGAAATTTGGCGTTGCTAAGAAGTAAGGCTTAGTGCAGAGCTTCTAAGCGGCCCACTTTACTCACCCTGGGAACTCAGGAACTCAGAGGGAGAAGCCGCTTATTGACAACGATTGAAACCAAAAAAAGAGAGACCGAGACCCAAAAAAGTTCTATGTTTGATTTAAGATTTACTTACTGGTCTTGACCTGCGGTGCGGGCTCTCGGTACGTCTTGAGGTATTTGTCGAACTGTTCTGGGTTAAGGGTTGTGTTGAAGAACTGATGGATGCGGTTGGAGAGGCGGTCCTTCAAGATCAGTTTCTCTTTTTCTTTCACTGACGAGTTGGAAGGACCCGAGGAGCAGTGAGTATTGTGCTGTGTTACTCCTGTCGCTTTGTTATTGTGTGTGTGTGTGTGTGTGTGTGTGTGTGTGTGTGTGTGTGTGTGTGTGTGTGTGTGTGTGTGTGTGTGTGTTTTGAATGTGGAATAATAACTAAAAAGAAGATGAATGAACTGCGATGAAAAATAAAAGTAAAAAATGGCCTTGATTCCTTGATGGGAGTGAGAAAAGAAAGAAGATTCGAAGTTTATGGATTTAGGATGAAAAAGAAGGCAAGGAGCTTTAGAGAGCTACTATAAGGGGGAAACAAATCTTTAGGAGAGATAAAAAGTCAATCGAAATATCTATTGTGAACTTACAAAAAAGAAGGTATTTTTAAACTGGTTCTAGCGCCATGGCTGGAATATCATGACACTGGACGAGCTGTAAGAAGTGAAGCCTCTGCTCTCTTCCAGTTCGGGGTGAGTAGAGATAACAGGGGAGATATGGAGACTGCTTTGTTTTGTGTTACTCGTCCTCCATTATTGCAGTATGACGTGAGGGACCATAATAAACGTGACGGCTATAAACACCACCAGAGGGCGCAGAGAAAAACAAAGGTATTGGAGCCTCATAAAGGGTACCGCTGACCTCTTCAAAGGGCAGTTGGTGCAATATTGTTTAAGGTTAACCAGAGTAGGGTGTGGTGGGGAGGAAAGGGGGAGGCTTTGACCGAAAGAGGCAAAGGACGTTGGGATTTATTTTGATGATACTGAAGTTATTATGATGGTGGTGGTGGTGGTGGTGATGGTGGTAAGAGTAGTGTTCGTAATGTCTTTGTGTGTTCTATGTTCTGATTAGTACTTTGGTCATTGGACAATATATTTCATGTGTTTACCAATTCAGCTTTGTTCTACACAAAATATCAGTATTTAAGTCTATGCTAGTGAAAGTTGGATATTTTTCACAGTAGAAATGAAGAGTCAGAGGTTGTGAAAGTTGTTGTGACGTGTGGTGTTTCTGTGGTGGTGGTGGTGGTGGTGGTGGTGGTGGTGGTGGTGGTGGTGGCGGTGGGCCTTCCCGTGTGGTGGTGGTGAGTGGTTACAGAAGTGCGTTAGTCTCCTCAGCATAGCGGCGACAACCCATGCAGCACTGTGTTGTTTGCGGCGGCATTTTTTATTAGTAGTTTAAAGTCATTTATCTTTTGTTTTCAGTACAGTTAAGCAACTTAAAAGTCATACGGAGGCAAGAAGGAAGGAAGGTGGTGCTGCACTCGTGCTTGATTAGTGAAAGAATTTAGAACTTGCGTCGGAATTGTGTCCTCGCCTTTGATTTGGATATGCGTGTTCGCCGGGCACGAGGGGCGCGCGCCCTTCTCATCTCGTGACCCAGGAGCGAACGGATCATCGCGCCACGCTCTTATCTGCTCGTTGCTGCCACACCTGCGTCAAGATGTCTAGTAATTTTGCCTCATTATACTTGTGGATGCTATCTTTTTTTTGCGGTAAACATTATATTCTCTTGTTATTATATTTTGCATTTGTGTAACGGAAGCTTCATTGTAAACCTACAGGAAGGGGAACTGTAACGATTTCATGATATTCAAAGGGGGGCGGGAGGCTATTGTGTGTATGCTTTCCTGCTGCTTCCGTTTTCTGTGTTGTCTCAGAGGGGAGACTTGAGACTTACCAGCGGCGGTGCGAGTGGTCTTGTAGTGGCTGAGGCACTGGATCCTAAGGTTGTCCTTCATGTGCTCATCCTCGGGGTAGTAACGTTGTCTGCGGGAGGCCAGCTTGGGCAGCTCCGAGTACTCCAAGGCTGTCAAATAGTCCCCTGGCGTTGGTTCCAGACATTCGTGTGGGGCTCAAGGCAGTGTCGTGTTGGGGGTGGAGGGTTTCAGGGGTCGCGAGTCACAGTCACAGCTGATGTGGACACGTGTACGACTCTCTCACTCTGACTCACAGTCCAGGGCTGCAGTGTGTGTGTGTGTGTGTGTGTGTGTGTGTGTGTGTGTGTGTGTGTGTGTACGTGTGTGTGTGTGTGTGTGTGTGTGTGTTTGAAATTGTGATATTATGGAGTGTCTATGCCGTGGTGTGGTGGACGGCACACACCCACTCACACTGCACTCTGAAGCTCAGGTGTGGCAGGTAAATGGAGGCTGTGATCCATGGGCACGGAGGGGCTGGGTGGGAGGGACTTGTGGTGAAGGGGAGTGTGCTGTGTGTTCGTTGTTTGCTTTGGCGGCGCCGTGAAAACACACATAGGGAAGGTTGAATTACTGTGTATTTCTATGAATGTCTTTGTTGGTCGTGAAAATATTATCGCATTGACTCTGAACTCTGGGAAACGACACGTTTTGTTTTTCCTTGTCTGTTTAAACCACGAGTGACTTCATGAGACCGGAATGAGACGCTTTTTCCGGGCAACGCACATGCTGCACGTGCGTGTGACAGACGTGCCGTAGTGACAGGTTATCGTTGGACAGAAAAGCTCCAGTGTTTACTGGACACTGGGCTCGCGGTTTATTTATGGTAATTTGTTTTTCTTTTTTATTTATTTATTTATACATCTATTTATCCATTTATTCATGTATCTTATTTATTTGCTTTTAGTTATTTTAGTTGCGTATTGATTTAGTTGTGTTACAGAGTGGCTTATTTAAGTGCCCCAGCAGTGCCTGACCATGACGGTGCCAGGCGCGGCACCTCACGTGGTAAGTTTTGCAGTTCACGAACCAAGCTTAGGCTGAGTGAGGGGCTTTATGGCGGCTCAGGACAAACCTCAGCTTGTCTTCACCGCGACGATTGAGTTAGTCCTTTATTTATTAGTATAAAAGAATTAGTTCGCATTATCGTTACTGAACGGTTTAAGTGAAGTAAAGTAAAATAATTATGATTTAATTTCGTAAGTATTGTGAGCCTAGAGGTATGATGTTCTCCAGCAGGTTAGTACGTGAGGGAGAAGGAACATTTTTTTTCTGGCTCAGGGTCAGAGATGCTCGTGTGGAGCCGTCACGCGCCAGCCAGACAGGGCGTGTGTCAGGGCGAGGGAGGGACAAGGTATCATCATGACGTGGAGTGTGTCAAGGGGAGAGAGACAGTATGTCATCATCTTCCTTGTAATGAATCAGAGGAGGGTTTGTGCCGCGCCCCAGTGAAGGGTCTCACGGAGGATATGGGAGGTTGAGTTTTTATTGCTCTGTTTTGACATGAACGTTAAGGTGGAGGGCGGGAGACGGGTCAAGAACAGCTCTGGGACAACCCGCTGGCTGGCAGGTGAAGTATGTGACACGCATACACAAGCACACTTTATGCGCACGCGAGTGTACGCACTTGCGGATCTCCGCACGCATGCTCACAAACACTTACACCTTTACACTCACGCATGCACACCAACACGCTGCACGCGTGAAGATACACACGCTTACTCACTTACCCATACCTACAACCACGCAGACCTTTCCCATGCACACACTTTATTTTATTCTCACAAACACAGGATATTAACTGTCATGCTTTAAGTTACCCTCACAACACACCCTGAAAAGCTACAAGACACACTCGCATTCATCTCTGCTGCAGCCTCAGTCGCTCCTCTCTGCCTCACCAGACTCAGTCCTTCGCCAGTATGAAATAAAATACAGTAAGAAGATGAGTGTCAGTTTACGTTAATGAATTAGGTGTCAACATACGTCTCGTGCATCATTCTGCTTGTACACCCCTAGTGGCTGGAAGCAGCGATGCGGCATTAGCACAGGGGCAGTCAAGGTGGTGTGATTGTGTGTGTGTCTCCCTAAGCTCTCGAGGGCCGCTGCCTCCCTGAGTCACAGGCGGGGAGGGACAGGTGTCCTCGAGAGCTGCCTGACGGGAGTCACCCATCTGTGCCAGAAGTAAAAGCGGAACAAAAGAAAAATCCTTGACTTCATTTGTTTTATTTGCCGTAAATTATAATTTTTCTATTTGTTAATAGGCAGCAATGAATGTTGAACTTGATTATATATAAAATAAAAAAGTGAGTGGCAATAAAAAAAGAAACACGAATGAATTTTCTTTGACGTGAAATCGCCGATCGAGAAAAATTAACCAACATGTAAAATATGACTTGACTGAACGAACCATGACGGCAAGCGTGACTCTGGGACAGTCGGGTGTGCATATGCACATTGCTGTGTGTGTATTTGTTTGTTTGTGTGTTTGTGTGTGTGTGACTGAGAAACATTTCTGAGAGGAAAGGAGACACAGACAGAGGAGGAATAGGGACCTACCGGGGTCTCTCTGAGTGTCCATGGGCATGGCCTTTACCCTGCATTGAGCTGCCACGTATTCGGGGTCTTCGGGAGGGAAACGAGCCAGGGCACGGCGCTTCCACACGGGAGGGCCGCCAGGATACTCGACAAAGGTCTGGCGCCTGGGCCCTGCGTACCCAGCCTCGGGCGTTATTACTCCGCCCCGCCACACTCCACACTCCACACCCGACGCTCCAGTCACACTCATTCACTCCTTTCATGGTCACTCATCCAGTCACTCAGTCAGGGGGTCAAGGGGTGATTAAGGTGTTGGGTGTAGAGAGAGAATGGTAAACAGGTGAGGGGATTAACATGGCATTATTTACATCACACATGGATAGAGAAAAGTATTATTTTAAGGCTAGATTTATGGATAGCTTATTTATGTTTCTCTTTTAAAAGTCAATTGAATATATATTCCTTCATATTGAAATGCACAATTGTTCATTAATTATGGAGGTAGATAGTAATGAATATTGCATTTTCCAGAGTTCATTTGAGACATTAAAGTATAAGAGTTTATTGCTGTAAACAAAAAAGAGTCTTGTTATATTGTAACATGTCGTACTTGTTGCAGTCGAGGACACCTACGTCTAATGTCACCATTAACCTTTAGATATTTACTTAAAATATTTCCTCCAACAAATAATGTATCAAGATTAAGCAAATATATCTACTCCAACAAATAATGTATCAAGATTAAGCATATTCATCAGAGACTGTTATGTTACTGACACTGAAATTCAAGTATGTAAATTAAATGCAGACTCCCACTACTTTAAACACTGAAGGGAGTACATATAGCGATATTCATGAAGAGAGAGGAATGATTCATGAGGCAAGTAACTACATAACTAGGACAGGCGTCGTGGGGCTCACCAGAGGAAGAAGAAGAGGAGTACTTCTTGTCCTCGGGGGCTGGCAGGGCGGGGACGGCAGCCCTGAGGGAGAGAAGTCCTTAGTTCCTTGCTGTGTTTCCCTTCCCGCTCCTCCCCTTCCCTTTCCTTCCCTTATCTTCCCTTCCCTTCCCTTTCCTGCCCTTCTCTTCTCCTTTCATATAATTTTCTTTTCTTTCCCTTTTCTTTCCTTCATTTCTCTTCTCTTCCTGTCCCTTCCTTTTCCTTCCCTTCCCTTCCCTTCCCTTCCCTTCCCTCCCCTTCCCTTCCCTTTGTTTCTCTTCTTTTATTTTTTATATGCCTTTACTTTTCTTCATTTCTCTTCCCCTCCCTTCCCTTCTGTTCATATTATTTTTTTCTTTACTCCTTTCCGTCTGGTTTTCTTCTTTTCCTTAATCTTCCCGTCTTTTACTCCTTCTCTTTTTCGTACTTTCCTTCTCTTCTTTCTTATTTTCTCTCCCGTTTTTTTTTTTTCGTACTCTATTTTCTTTTTTTTTCCTGATACATCTTCATCTATTTTCTTTTCATTAATTAAATTCTTCCATCCCTTCTCTTCACTTATCCTTTATCTTATCTTTCTTTCACATGTCCTTGCTTTCCTTTCCTTTCTCTTCGTTCCTTCATCCTTTCGTCCCCTCTTCCTATCACATTCCCACTCTCTGTTCCATTATTCTCTCTCTACTGGGATTCCCTCTTGGCTGCTGTTCTCTCCACACATACATTTTTAATAACACACCGTAATTTGAAACCTGCCAAGGAAAGGGTGTGATTAGGGTTGTTAATTACCTCGTGATTCATCCTGAGCAAACACACAAAATATTTTCTTTATATGTGTTCGGTGGAGGATAGTGCGTTTCGTGTTTCAGTTTTATTATTGACGGCATCATTATTGTAATTTTATTTGGTTAATGTAGGTATATAACAGATTCTCCCTTTCAAGTATGAAGCCCCAAGGTTGCTCGTAAATTTAACAGCCTCATTAGTCCATTTTTATTCTCCTGCTTCGCCTCCTTTGCCTTACATCACTGAATGACGTGTGTGGTGAGGGGAGAGGAGCGGGACTCACGGACTTGTCTGCACGTTGCAAGGTCAACACCACCACACGGCGGAGAGCGATGCAAAGCTAATGCTGCTTTGGAGAAGCCACGCGCGATGCTCAGCAGGAAGGTTATGTGGGATGTCAAGGTTCAGACCGTGGCCTCGCCACACTCCTTTCCTACGTCCCTCATTAACTTGTGATTGAGTGATCTAATACAAATGTGACGGGGCGGCATTGATGAACAAATGTAGTGACTTAGATAGGTTCAGATTCTCAGGTGTTTTGTAATCGACGGTTGGTGGAGGACTGAGACAACCTACATCTTGGTCTAACCCTCGCCGCGATGAGTAACACTTAAGGAATATCTTACACGCTCCTTTAATATGTTTGAACAGACTTCCCCTGCACCGGTGCATGCAGTGCAGTGCGGTACTCACTTCTTGGTGGTGGTGGTGGTGGTGGTGGTGCGCTCCGGAATGACGATCTCGGGTACGGGGCCGGAAGGATCCAGGGAGTAAGCGAGGGACTTGAGGCGGTGGCGCATGTTCTCAACGTGATCGTGGAGCATCTGTGGTTCAGAAAGTCTTGTATAACGCCGCTCCAGGCGATTCACAATTGACTCTCCCTCCATATCCAAATTACTCGTCTTGGGGTAGGGCGATGGCTTCAACTCAGCATCCCTGTTGGTGTCGTCCTCTCGGAGAAGTTCCTTTGCCGCTTTTACTGCCGGTGATGATGTAGAAAGTGCTGCCTGTTGGTGTTAGTAGGTTAGTGGCAGCGACTAATCTAACAGGGGCCTCTAGCAGCTCAGCAAGTATCGCGCTGAGTCTGGTCGCCGCCTTGATGCGGTCAGACCAAGTAAAATATGTCTTAAGTCAAGTCCAGAGCAATACAAGTCTTTAGTTACAGTCGGCGCCTCTCTGTCTACTGCAAAACACCTTTGGCTCACGAGGCATTTCCTAGACCAGGAAAAAAATTATCAATGTCTCCAAAAAATACTGAGATGAAAAATCCACATCATATTGAAAGAAGACTTCGGCGCCACAGATTGGCATCCTCAGGCATGGATGGGTCACGATACTTGAAGGTTTAATGTATGTGTAGCTGTCTCGTCCCTTGAGTTATGGTAGTTACTAACCAAGTGAAATTTACGTAGATATGAAGTAACGTTGTGTTCAGTCATGAGCTGTAATAATAAAATCAAGCATTACTGGAACTATACTAATACCAAGCACATATTCCACCTGCGAAGAGAGATGTTAGGCATTACATAAGTGATTTATACAAGGGAGAGGGAGGGAAGGGGAGACGCGGCATCCTCACAGGACTGACTAATAACACTATAGGGGAAATGTCCATATATATCTCAGTCTTTATTTGTTGTTGCTGGTTGGTCTGTCCGTCTACGTGTGTGTGTGTGTGTATGTGTGTGTGTGTGTGTGTGTGTGTGTGTGTGTGTGTGTGTGTGTGTGCGTGTGTGTGTGTGTGTGTCCGTCTGTCTGTCTCTCAGTCGCATTTTTTCTATACACAATTAATGTCTTGTGCTCCAAAAAGTAGTACAGCGCGGCGTGCTGACTCGGCCTGGTGGTGGGGAAGGGAGAGGGAAGGGAGGACATGCGGACCACCAGACCAAGGGGAGGGAAGGGAGGTGATGGGCAGGGGAGGGACGGAAATTGGTACATAAAAAAACTGGAGGCAAACATTGGGAGAGTGGTCCTTAACACCCAAATGAAAATATAAATAATTAAGTCAAATAATACAGTTTTCACTAAAATAAATGATAAATAAAAGGTTGCTGCTCTAAATGTAAGCTAAAGCTATATTCAATTACTAAAACTCAATGTACACTGAAATAAAGCCAGTAAGAACTCAAAAGAGATGCAAAGAAATAAAGGTTACTTACGGGGAGGAAGAACTTAGTTAGGCACCAAATAAATAGATCATTTTACAGTATAAATATTAGCTGCTTGAAAAGAAATCAGGATTATAACATGTGTTATAAAACAATACTAAAACATGAGTAAAAAAAATAGTTAATTAATGCTAATTTCTGTCATATTTGCAGAAACTACTACAAAAAATGGAGCAATAAGAATAAAATAATAATGAAATAAGCTGAAGTTATGAAGTAGAGACAAACTTCAAAGAAATGTTGAAAAGAAAGATTACAAACAAAAATATAATAAAACCTTTTAAATCCTTAATAAAATATAACGAAAGTCATATTTGTATCAAGGTTTAATGTGACTAGTGTTAGGAGGTGGTAGAGTGAGCAGGTGTGGTGTCAGTGGGTGGAGGCAAGTGTTAGTGTTACCAGTTATGATAGTCAGCAGGCGTGTGAAGTATATGAACAGCAAATTTGGGTGTCAATGGAGCCAAGTACAACATCAACCCTCCAGCTGCTACGATTGCCATTTGTACTGTATGAAATGGTGCGAGTTCAATGTATAATTTCGAAAACCACTACTGACGTCAAAAGAAATGTTTAACCCTTTTGATATCACGAGTGTCTTTTGTGAATGATTTGCATAGTTTAAAAGAATACATGAAGAATGTGACTCTCAGTTGATCATTGCCGAGGTACATAAATG
>CM035179.1:8186352-8196751 GCA_020233015.1 Callinectes sapidus
AAAGATCCTTTAGTATTCCCTGGTCTTCTTTCTCCATTTACATGTCTTTGATTGCTATCACTTCTAACATTTTACTGTATATTTTTTCATGATAAAAGTTCTCGAGAAACGAAACTCATAACAAAAATCATGTTTATTTGTTGCTCCCTGAAAAAAGAAGAAAAAAAAAATAAAGATAAAATGAAAATCCAATTACTCATTAAAGTTGTCATATTCCCAGAATTACGCCTCCTACATTTATTATAATTTTTTCGTTGGATGTTGGTATTTTTCTCTTTCTCTCTTCTCTCGACTTTGCAAGGACGACGTGATAATGAGGAGTTCGCTTGACACCCACGCCAACGCCTCGACTGCCTCGGGTATTGTTAGACCTGTTGTGACCAGCGCCATGTTCTGAGAATCCCTCAAAACAATTCAGAAAATGTATTCAGTGCCAGTTTGTGCCTGCAGTTTTCCCTTTTTTTAGTGTAAGACGGGGAAGCTGGTCATGGGTAACAAATTCAGTAAAATGAAAGAAAAACTCACTAATTTGCCAGTCCCCTTAAAGTTTCAATAGAATTAGCCATATAAAGGATGTCTTGAAACTTCCTTCTTAAAGTCAAGTCATAGGAAGTTTAAAATATAGAAGTAGGTAAGGAGTTTCAGTCACTTTCGTGATCTTATGTTACCTACAATTTTTACCTGATATTTTCTTCAACGTGCCAATCTTAGAACATGTTTGATTTCTTTGTGTGTTGCTATTTTTATCTTCAGTAACACTCACAGCGATGGAAGGGAAGCAAAAATACTGTGTTCAATGATCTGTTATGTTTTTTTTAATGTTTATTACACTACTTCACCAGACTACGCTATTGTACATGCAATAAGACCATCACCACACATATGCAGCAAAAAAAAGTATAACATCACCATCATCATCGTCATCGTCAGCAGCAGCATCATCACCACCACTCAACACTAATGCAGCAAGAGAAAAAAAGAAAAAAGAAAAAAAAGAATCCTCACCACAAAATCAGCAATTAAAACAACATTCCCATTAAATTAAAACTCTCTCTCTCTCTCTCTCTCTCTCTCTCTCTCTCTCTCTCTCTCTCTCTCTCTCTCTCTCTCTCTCTCTCTCTCTCTCTCTCTCTCTCTCCCGGTCTCCTGCGCACTTAGGCGAGGACTCTTGATGGGTAGTAAGTCTGAATCATACACCGACAGCGGGAACTTTCACTTACACCCGGAGCATAGGTTTTGTATGTGGTGATGATCTTCTTCGGTGTGGTGGTGACGCTGGTGGTCTGTGGGGGGAGTCAGGAAACACAGGGTTGACTTGATGTTGAGGGACACTGCACACGTGACACAGAGGCTTGGGTGGGGTGGAAGTACATGATAGAAGAAGGTGACAATAGGTGACGTTTGCACTGCTCACGTGTACACATCTACTGGGTATGCTTGCTTACTGGGTGGACCTTTCCGCGGCAGTTGCACAGAAGGACAACGATGTGGAAATGTTTTAGAAGGGCTGATTTCACTGACTTCTTACACATTCTTGTGAAATATAAATATCTGGTGAACTTGAAAACATCCCAAAATAACTGAATTCACGGATCTTGTATTGAAACTGTAAATAACTGAAAAAATGCACATGAAAAAGCTAATTTAATCCATTTCTTTACATTCCTTGTAGATCAGGGAACACCTGATGAAAATACATGAATTTCCCCACATAATGAACTTAGGAATCATGTGTGGAAAGGGTGAATAGCTTGTTAAATAGCGAGAAGAAGCAAAGGCAAGCGTAGGCAGCTGTAAGGTATGCCTGCGTTGTATCACTGGGTCCTCAAGGCATCGAGAGTGACAGAACCTTTAGCCGTGCCAGTCTGACCCTCCCGTTAGGAGAAGGTATTGCGTTGCCGTCTCTGCTCACACTAACCCGTGAATTTAACATAAGGGAAGGGAACGTAAGAGTGGCCAGACATAAGAGGGACACATTGGGGGATATACAGAATACATGATCTACCTGTATACACAAAAGACTTCATAGCTACATACATACGATACATGATGACGTATATGATGAGTCTAATGATGACCTGATGACATACATATACATAAAGTCCACATCAAGACAAAATAGAATGAAATTTTTGGATGAGGCGGGATAAAGTGGAGGAAAAAACCAATACATCAAGACAAAATTGAAGGGGGAAAGGGAAGAAAAAACAGACAATGGGAGAAATTTGACAGCAAGTGTTTGTAATATTTCCATAACCAAGTGTAAATATAATGCAGTGTTTGTGTGTGTGTGTGTGTGTGTGTGTGTGTGTGTGTGTGTGTGTGTGTGTGTGTGTGTGTATGTGTGTGTGTGTGTGTGTGTGTGTGTGTGTGTACCGTTCAGTTACGTACCTTATCGCGGTAGTCTGTGTCGAGGTCGAGTGCACGTGGGCGGTAGGAGGTGGTAGTCGACAGGTAAGGGGATTCCAGGTCTTCCAGGTAGTCATAGCGGCTGAAGGGAGTAAGGTGTGAGTCAGGCCCTCACTCTTCCCTCTCCTCTCCCCTCTCCTCTCTCCTCTCCCCTCTCCTCTTCTCATTCACTCCCTTTCCCTCATTCAAGTTAACTCATCCGTTCTTTCCATTCATTCTTTTTCATCTCTGTATCTCATCCTTTTTACATTCCCGTCTCTCATTCCTCTTAACTCCTTCAATACTGGGACACGTTTTTAATATTTATTTTGCTTATCGTTTGTCGATTTTATGCAACTTCAGAAACTCATGTGGGGATTAACAGGGTACAAACAATCTTCTGACCTCCATACACCCTCCTTAATATCAATAAAATTATCTAATTGCACTATAAACTGACATAAATGTGTCCCAGTTTAGAAGGGGTTAAGAACATCAAACTAGAACGTATCAAGTAAAAAGAAAACACAGGTATGCAATTACACTTCCTTTCACACCTGATACACACACACCTGCAGGGAGAGAGGGGCGGTGTGAGGGCCTTAACACACCTGAACGTACACTTACCTGGTCCTGGGGTAAAGGTATGGGTAGTAGTAGCCACCGTAGCCATAGTCGTAGTCGAGGTAGGAGGGGTAGTAGCGAGGAACGTAGCGGGATGGTGGGTAACTCTGTAAGGAAGAATATGCTTAACTTTCTGGTATCGATAATAGTGAGGGTGATGTCGATGGTGCTGATGATGATGGTGGTTAATGTAGATGCGAAGTCAATGGTTGCTCTGAATTCTGTAAACTGGAGCAATGGGAAATGACGGTTCTTTGATTCAGGAGGAAGAAATGGTGGTGTTTTTTTGGAGTGGCTGGTGAGGTGACAAGTGCAGAATGCGATAGTAATGAATGACCCAAGTGAAGGAAAAGTAACTACTGACGACATTCAGGCAAGACGGGCGAAGCTGCAACTAAAGAAGACTTCACTTTGACATTTGAGATTAAGGAGCTGAGAGGGGGACGAAACGGGATGCGTGGGATGAGAGACACTGGGGCCCCGTATTCTCAAACACTTCCATACTTCACCTCCACTACTTCAGAAGGCTTTATTTAAATTCATCGGAGTATTTTAAGGTGTTTTTACGTTTCTAGAGGCAGAGTGACAAGAATTTTAAAGTATTAACTGGATAAACATTCTTGAAAGTCTCACTAATAATCTCTGTGGCCTTGGAAAATAGTCGGGGTGAGAGAGCCAAGCGTTTCTGAATACGGAGCCAGACAGTTTGGCGATAGACGATATAAAATACAGAGGGGGGAATGATAAAGAGTTAAGTCTCGTGGCGGTGTCTTGTTTGCCCGTCTTGCCTAAATATGGCACTAAGTAGGTAGTCAGGGCGGGAGAGAGTGCCAAGGCGTCGCTGGTCTCCCTGCTCTCCCCTCCCGTCTGGCTTGCCACTTAATGGTCCATTTTCGGCTTAAAACAGAGGGTGGTCTCGCTAATAACGTGAATTGAGAAATGAGTGAGTCTCGTATCAGGGTAAATATACAGATTACAAGGGCACTACTTGTGTTAATACCGTGATTCTACACTACTGATGCAATAATATAGGTTTGGTGAGAGCGGTTTGTGGCAGGGGGAGGTTCCAAAGATAGATACATGAGGCAAGGTGCGAAGATAGTGAGAAAGACAATATCGCTATTAATGCAGACTTACATACTCGTAATCTACTTATATTTGTTGCTTTGGTGTTATTGAGTCGTTGTTCAAGTGTTAAATGAATGTTTATGTGAGTAATGTAAGCTTTGTTAGAGTGAGGGTGAGACCGGTCGATGAGTGCTTGGCTATGAGTGTTATGAGGAGCGTCACGTCAGGTTGTGGCATGCTGAGGTTGGTTAGTAGTTCTACATACTCATACTAGGTGATTGTGTAGTAAATCTTGCTGCGATTTTACTTGCGTTGAAATACCGCTAGAAAAATCGAAAATACTTACGTACGAAGTTTAGAAAATATAATAGATAGCAAGCGTCTTGAAAAAAATATAGTGAGGAAAAAATCACTTCAGGCGAAGAAAAGAGAAAAATTCCGCAGATATTAGCCGAGTTTGAAAGCGTCAGGAAATAAACTTTTGCTGCAGTAAGATAAAGAAACGTTAGCAGCTTTAAGACGTCTTGGGCGAGGCGAGGAGGTGCTTCAGAGAGAGAAAAAAGATTACTACAGAAACTGAACCAAATATCGGCTGCCAAGCAAAAAAGAAAGACTGGAGAAAAGCATTGGCAGTCGCAGGGAGCCGCAGAGCGTGGGCTGGGACAGGTGAGACAGGTGCTCTGAGTGACGAACGGGCGTGGTGGGCGTCGCCTTACCCGGGGGTGTAGACCGCCACCCAGCGCCACCCGGTTGAGGATGAGCTGCGTGGTGGCCGAGGGTCGGTAGGAGGGTGGCGGGGGGGAGATGCTGCGACGCTCCTCCATGATCTCTGTTCTCTCGGGGGTGATGGTGGTGGTGGCCAGGTAGGACGAGTATGGTGAGTCCTAATGTAAACAAACAGTGCCAGAATGGGCTTTGTGAGTCACCCACGGCAGGGCGATGCAAGACTGGTGTGTAGCTGTAAATATCTCAACATTTACGATCTAGTGGAACATGTGAATACTCAAACGAAATAAGATTGTGTGAGTGACTTACATACATATTTTGTAAGAGTTTTGAGTACTTTATGGTGAGTGTATATCTTTCGAGTGACGAGCGCTCAGGGACTCAACTGAACTTAGTAATTTAAGAGGAGTGCTGTGGACGGTGTTTATTATGGAGATCGGGATGGGAAATATTATTGTTATCATTATTGTAAGTGTTGGGGAGGGAATGGCCTCCAGCACGTGACTGGATGGATCAGGTATCAAGGCTTTAACGTTGCACCACCAGGCAGAGAATAGCAACACCAAGGCCACGGCCAGGGTGGCGGCGCGCATTTTTACGACGAGGGACGTGCTTGAGTCAGCCGCGAATAGGGGAGAGGAAGGGATGGAGGGAGTGCAGGAGGGAGAGAGATGAGAAGATCGGGAGTATAAAGATAAGGAGAGGGAAGGGGAGAAGAGAATGCAGGAGAGCTCTTCTTTATATGGTGCCACTTGATGTGATGCACCCAAGACAGCGAGTGTGCGAGTGCCAGGGGAAGGGGAAGGGACAAACCGCGCCACAGGGACCAGATTGCTTCTCTCTCCCGCGTGAGTTGTCCCGCCGCGTACTCCCCTCAGCCTTCTCTAGGTCACCACAAGGTCGTCTATAAGTGTTGGTCCGTATTTGGGGATGGGGAACGTGAGGCTGCTTTCAGCTTCCTTGCCAGAACACTTGACATTCCCCGAGACACGGTCACGGTGCTGCTTTGTCACGACGTGGAAGGAAGAAACGCGATGCAGCTCAGATAAAAGCAAAGTGTGACGTGAATTTGCGAAAATGTAGTTGACAACGACAGCTGTCTTGGCAGCAGTGTGGTTCGGCGTTGCTTGGTGTTCGGGGTATGTAGTAAATGCTCCTCCTATCTTGAAGCGGCTGGCGGATTTTATGTGACTTTCAACGATGGATGTTGAGATGACGGAAGAGGAGCAAGAGGGTGGTGCCGACAGAGAACTCAACGACTGTCAGAGGTGTGGGTGAGTTGCTGGTGAGTGAAGGAGCTTGCTAAGGCAGAGGGTGCAAGGCCGAAGCAAAAGGATTCAGGAGTCGCCGTGTCGATCCCACGAACTTACTCTCCAATAAGTCGACGCGGTCACGGGGGAGCTGGGATAACGGTACCAGGGCAGCCTCCAAATACGTCCAGAGTATGGCCCCAGGCTTGGCCAGTACCTATCGTAGAAGGTGGAGTATGGCCAGCGGTAATTGTAGTAGTAGAAGGGGGAGGTCCTCCACCTGAGTGGGTATTTGACCAAGGGGTCAACAGAGAGGGCCCTGCCTCGACGAACGGCTACAGTTGTTGGAGGGACGGAGGTGGCTCTCGTGCGCGGCTCACTGGTGGCTCGTTCCACGGACCTTTCAAGGAAGTTCATCCTGTCCTTGAAGGAGGGAAGGTACCACATCTCCTCTGGCTTGCTGGGGCCATAGTCAACGCGGTACCAGCCCTTGCGATCTGCAGACTCGGCCTCCCTCTCGTGCCACAGGTAAGGTGCCCTCGGCCTGGGGCTGAGGCTGCGAGATCTCATGATGGTACGCTCGTGTGGTGTGAGAACCATCCGTGAGCGGCGCCCGACTCCTACTACCTCAGTGCCGCCGCCAACACATCCAGGAAAGCAGGGAACCCGCCACACAAAAATAAATTCGGCGATGTGTCAGTAGCCCACCAAAATAGACAACACCAAATCAAGGCTGAGGCTTCGTAAAACATACTATCACTTTATTTTTGAGTTTTCCATTTGTATTCAGTATAGAGGTTTTTGTGATGTAGTCTGACTTGGAAATTCTCCCGAGAAAAGCTAGAAAATCGAACTTGGCCATGATCTTGAGGAGGAGGCGGCTGCACGTTGACTCACCGCGGACCTGCTTACGCTCAGCAAAACACTGGCCTGGTTTGGTGGTGTTATTTCTGTCCTGAGGTGTCATGTTATTGCGCTTTACATGTGTAATGGCTGTACTAAGGGAGGCGACAACGGGTGGCCACAGTCACAAGTTAAGGAGTCACTCTTATCTTTCACGGGAGACATTCTCTCATTTCTGTAATAAGTTTATGAATTTCCTTTTGGTGAAATATCACAGCGTGTTTTGAATAATAAATGAATGCGTGTTTGCTTTGCCAGATGGTTTATATCACAAGCAACAGGGTGAATGCATCACATGTGTTCATGATGTACGCATGCACGTGAGTGTACGCCCTTGCGTCAAGGATGTGTACATTCTTTAAAAGGAAAAGCAGAAAACATTTAAGCCGCATAAAGAAACATGAACGACCTTCCAAGTTGTATTTTACAATCACGGAAGCTGTTCCCAGAGTCTGAATATATCTTGAATCCTACCTTTCCTGTCAGGTAAGAACGAATATGGAGCGAAATATAGACTTTCCCATAAATGTTGGTGAATCAGTGCAAGTTTTCTGGGTTCGTCACACAGCAGGCTCAACCACCTGGCAGAGCTTAGTCGCTAGGCGAGGATCAGAAACGCAGTGAATTCGAGGCTTACCTTCTCTCGCAAACATCTGCCCATTGTAAACAAAGCCATAACTGTGATGATGAGTAAGGAACGACAGGTCACGTGCTCAGGAGAATGTTTGATCAAGCGTGATGAACAGCAATGATATACAATACTGGATTTATTGATGGAGCTACTGAGGCTTGAATGAATTGATATAGAGATGCTCGGGTTATGGGGTGTTGATGGTGCATGTCGCAACGTTACTTGGCAGCAGGGCGAGGACTTGATCCATGCGTGTGTTGAATGACGTAATATTTCAAGAGGCAACGTTGCAAGATGTCTATTAGATATCCCATGCATCAAAACAAACCTTGATGTGAGCAAACTCATGAGTCAAACAAAACACCAAACTGTTAATACGGAAGGTGAGGGATTTTTAGACCCCGCCAGTACCCTCCCAGGTGGAACAATTGCAGGTGTGAGACGTGGCAAAAGCGCCGCCCTGCCTCATAACTCTGGCGTGAGGAAGGGCCGCGCCTCCGCCACTGGGAGCTATATCTGGCCAGGCGTTGGCAGGCTAACCTCTCCGGAATACTTTTTGACCAGAAAACTTCCCTCCACCCACCCTCCCCCTCTCCCCTTCCCCGTGCCCAGCTTAAGGATGTCCAGAGGAGGAGGGGGGGGGGGGGTAATTTGGAATGGTGGACAAATGGGGACGTGTGGCTCAGGATGAAGGGATGCGATGAATGGGTTGACTCATAAAGTTTCAGGGGTGATCTTACGCTTCGTTGAGACTGATGCAAAATGATGCCAACTAACATCCGCGAGTTCATTCTAAGACATGATGATGGCAAAAACGATGCATCCCTGATTCTTAACGCTTATAAATGTCAGTGGGCAACAAGGAGGGTATATGGAAAGTGAGAATGATAATATTGCTGATAATAATAGTTAAAATGATAATAACTGACTAAGATAACATACTAGAAAAATGTGCTTATGAAAATTTGAGAAAAAAAGGAAAGTACTGATAATTATGTGCGTTTGAAAATATGAAAAACAAGGAAACTATTGATGACTGACCCAAAATTTCAATAAAAGCTAGATAGGAAAATAAAAAGAATAGATAGGAAAAAAATAACAATGAAAAGCTAAATAGGAAACAAAATAACAATGAAAACAATAATGAATAAATCAACGTATAACAAAAAAAAAAAAAAAAAAAAAAAAACTGATACAGAGATACATAAAAAAAAGATAGTCTGAAGTAGTTGTAATAAGAATCTCACAGTCACCCACCGCCAGGAGTCATTTCTCTCCGTCAGCAACAAAATATGATGCGCACAATACGTTTAATTTTAGTCCGTAATTGTGTTTGCTATTTATAAATGTTTAGTGCGTGTTGAGTAATTTGGCGACGGAAGGGGAGGCATAAGAGGATTGCCAGGCTCTCTCTCTCTCTCTCTCTCTCTCTCTCTCTCTCTCTCTCTCTCTCTCTCTCTCTCTCTCTCTCTCTCTCTCTCTCTCCACAGCTTAATAGCTTTCTATCAATATTCCATCCTTTATCCCTGAGCCTCTAAGTCGCCTCGGATTGAGAATAACTTTGCCCAAACACACACACACACACACACACACACACACACACACACACACACACACACACACACACACACACACACACACACACACACACAAACGTACGAAAGCTGCAATAAAAATACGTAGATTAAAAAAATGCTCTCTCTCTCTCTCTCTCTCTCTCTCTCTCTCTCTCTCTCTCTCTCTCTCTCTCTCTCTCTCTCTCTCTCTCTCTCATTCTCCATATATCCGCTTAGAAGTGGCTTGCGCTGCCTGCCTGTCTAACTTGGCCCTCCCATGGGACAGGCGGCCTTCAGGGGGCGTGGGTGGACTTGGCATATCTCATTGTCAACAGCTATGTATGACCTCCGCTTGGCTATTGTATGGCGCCAAGTGAAGGCCGAGGAAATAGTGGGAGAGTGAGAGTGGGTGGGATTGATCAGTTTTACGACGTCAGGTGCGGCTTGTTGACGTGTGTGTGTGTGTGTGTGTGTGTGTGTGTGTGTGTGTGTGTGTGTGTGTGTGTGTTCCTGTGAGCGGATTGGGGCTAGGAAATGGCTATCACTATTTTTTTCTCTCTTTTTTTTTCTTCTGTGTGGTAATGTTGAGGTAGTATTGATGGAAAGCTAATGACATGAATAAATAGATAAAAAGTTAAATGCATAAACAAAATTAAATCGATGTTTTTCTTCTTGTTTGCTGATAATGGTAAAAATTCATAAAAACTCTACAATAACTAAAAAAAAATCTACTTGTTTTTACCTACTATAGTATACTAAATATGATGAAAAGAAAGATTATAACCTAACCACGCTTTTACCTCTAGCAAATGTTTACGTTATAGAAAAAAACGAAAAAAACACTTTAGGTGATATTGTATCGATCTTCTGATAGTCTCGAGTGGATATGAGCATGATGAAAAGGCTAAAAATAGAAGACCATTTAGATAGTTTCATTAAATCTTTACCGTAGCAAATCTTTATATTATGGAACAAAAAATCACGGTAGATAATATTATATGGACATTCTGATAATCTCGACTGGATAGGAGGATAAGAAAGGGGCTAAAAGTAGTATGCCATATAGATCAGTTAATTAAATCTTTATAATATGGAACAAAAAAAGTCATTGTAGATAATATTATATAGACGTTCTGATAATCTCGAGTGGATAGAAGGATGAGGGAGGGAGGGAGCAAGAGTAGTACGTTATATAGATCGGGTAATTAAATCGTTACTGTAGCCAAATTTGAGGTAATTATCTAAATGAGGAA
>CM035179.1:8204795-8230237 GCA_020233015.1 Callinectes sapidus
CTCTCTCTTACTCTCTCTCTCTCTCTCTCTCTCTCTCTCTCTCTCTCTCTCTCTCTCTCTCTCTCTCTCTCTCTCTCTCTCTCCACCCACACTCAGTTACAAGTAATCTATTGCCATCAGAAGCGCTTGGTTAAATATCACTTATATTTTCCTGTGGACAAAGGGAGAATATCTTGCTTTGCGTTTAGATACTGTGTGTGTGTGTGTGTGTGTGTGTGTGTGTGTGTGTGTGTATTGGCCAGATGTCGTTGCGAGGGAAAGGAGAGGAAGCTTAACCGGTAGTCAGAGAAAGGAGAAGACAAGGACGGTAAGAGAAAAGAGAGGACATGTTGAAAGAGAGAGGAGGACAAAGGAAGGAAAGGAAGTGAGTTGGAAGAGGGGAGTAAATGAAAAAAAAACTATGAGGTACTGAGGAAATTGCACAAGGAAGAGATGATGTAAGAGTCTAAGATAGAGGAAGAGAGTTTCTGATACATCGAGGGAAAGGAATTGGAATGTGGCGAAGGAAATACAACTGTGGTTTATAATCGTCAAGTTTAAATGAAAAGCAATGAGTGTAAAGAATGGATATTAAGTTAAAAGTCAGAATAGTCCATAGAAGAACCAAGAACCGTGAAGATAATGCGTTAAGACAGATGGAAAGTAACTGAAGTGTAAATATAAGCGCACTAAGACGATGTTTGTATAAGTGGGGATGTATTTCCTTTTGCCAAATGAAGATTAGTTAATGATGGAAGGAAGAAAAAGACAAGAAAATGGATATGAAAAATAAAAAGAAGGAAAATAGCAGTAGTAAGCGGAAAAGACAATATGGAAGAAAGTGATAGAAATGAAAATATAGGAGGAACAGAATGCATAGTGATTGGAAAGGACGAGAACATTATATAACGAAGTAGAGGAGTAAGGGAGAGAAAGTAAGAAAGAAAGAAAGGAAGGAAGGAAGGAAGTTTATGAGAGAAAGCGATATAAATTAGAATATAGGAGGAACAGAATGCATAGATTGATTCGAAAAAAATGAGAACATTATATAACGAAGTAGAGGAAGAGGAGGAGGAGAGGGAAAGAAAGGAAGGAAGGAAGGAGGGAAGGAAGGAAGGAAGGAAATACAAAGGAGTCGGCAGTAAAGAGACAGAGACACGAGCCAAAGAGATAATAGTAAGCAAGAAGACAGTGCCAACATTTGCTCACACAACCCTCACCATCATGCTCTTGGCTTCCGCACTTTCCCCTCATCCTTCCCTTCTTCCCGCCCTCCCCTCACGCTCCCTCCGTCACGTCGTCCCGGGCTCCTCTCTCTCTCTCTCTTTCTCTCTTCCTGGATACATTTGTCACGCCGGACACACGGACACATAACCTCAGCGTGTCTATCCTTGGGTGGAATGAACACTGAGAGACGACCTCATGCCTAACCACTTGGCCCACCGCCACGGAACATACTCGTACCTCCATGCCCGCCAGCGCTCTCTCTCTCTCTCTCTCTCTCTCTCTCTCTCTCTCTCTCTCTCTCTCTCTCTCTCAAAACTTAAAATTTCTAGCTTGAATTCGCAACAGTTCAGGATATAAGAACATAAGAAAATAAGGGAGACTGCAAGAGGCCGTTGGACTTACTCGTGGCATTCCCTGTGTGAGCACCGCTGCCTAACTAACTCCACCTATAATCTTCATCCATAAACTTGTCTAATCCTCTTTTAAAACTCCCCATTGTCTCAGCACTAACAATATCACTACTGAGTCCTTTCCACTCGTCAACCACGCTAATGGAAGTTCAAGAGACACTGCAAGAAACAGAGAGTGAGAATGAAAGGGAATAAAGGAGGGGCAGTGCTGAGGTGTTGTGGTAGGGGGAAGGGGTGAAGGACAGACAGTTCGCTGGCACGTCCTTCGCTTGGACCGTGAAGCGGCTACTGGCCCCAAAAC
Organism: Callinectes sapidus; assembly: GCA_020233015.1. Lineage (NCBI taxonomy): Eukaryota > Metazoa > Arthropoda > Malacostraca > Decapoda > Portunidae > Callinectes > Callinectes sapidus. Next base: position 8,206,713 of record CM035179.1, read on the forward strand.
CAGAGAAGTGCGCCACCTGGCATCAGCGACCCATACCTCCCGCACCGCTCCTCTACGAGACATGAAGGCTGAGCGACACGAACATTAAACAGATCAGTAGTGAATGAAAAATAAAGACAGCCCCATTAAACCCCGCTAGTGAGATTTAGAAGATGTGCGTTAAGGGGATTCAAAGACTATCAGGCCTCATGTGCGTCGGATTGGAAACGCTTTAAGGCAACACGGAGCAGCGGGTCAGTGAGGAGAGACGGTGCAATCAAGAGACAAATCCAGGGAGGTCAACACGGGAAGCACAGCAGTAAACGGCAGGGGAATGAGGACATAAAGGGACGTGAGGGAAGACAACATCATAAAGCACTGACGGAGGGAATGGTAGACTCGGAGGCATGTGATAAGACAGACAAGTACAGGGGAAGGTAGATTTAGTGGTACGAGCACAAATTAAAGGCATTGTGCAAGGAAAAAGGAATATGTGAGAGGACACGCGGAGGTTAGGGAACTCAGACAAGTGAAGGAGCACAAAAGAAAGGAGAGGTTGAGGTGAGGGAGTTGGTAAGATGGATGTATTTAGATAAGGAGAGTATCGAGACGCAGGGTACAGACAGGTGAGGAAACACTCTCTGGTAGACAGATGTGTGTGGGGACTAGACAGGAGAGGCGCCACAGCTGGGTGAGGCGACGCAGGCGGCTGAGGGAACACAGACATGTGGGGGAGCAGAGCTTGGTTGAAACGGAATAGGAAATACGAGGATAATTTGTTGAGAAAGCATAGTGCGTTAGTCCCACTGAAGCATCACTTTCTTGACAGTTATAGTGAATTATTAGAAATTTATTTTAATTTCTTGCTAACTATGGATATATATATTAACGGTTGACTTAAAAATGAGTTCTATTAATCTGGTATTCCCTGGCTATTCTTTATGAAATCATGTCAGACATCATTTTTAGACCCAAGAGACAAGATGTGTGCCAGAGAATATGTCCAACGTGGACAACAGAAAGTGTTATAAGAGTCAGAGATTCTTTACCTCCTGATAAACGCATGGCTCGACTGTAGTGACCAGCATGTCACTTGTACTCTCCGTGGAGTTCAGATGCTTGGGAAAGACCATGCCAATAATTCTAAAGAGTTTTTTTTAGTTTTACTCTCATTTATAAGCGTGGGGTACGTTCACATTCCTTCCTCTCTCGTGATGTGGAAGCAGCTTGATTGCCATTCGCAATTTATTTTACTTTTTTATCCATGAGTATTAGAAAATATTCCAGCCTAAAGTTCAGCGACATCTGCTTCTGAAATGTCACTGAAAGACACAAGAAGCGGTGATGGAAAGCGAGCGTTATTGTTGTGTGAAAAAGGACAATTCACAAAATTTAGGCAACAGCACATTCAAGAAAACAGACGCCAGAGGTGGCAGCTCTGCCAGCATTGCGACTTCATGCCCCAGAAACTCCCCCAAGAGATTTTTGCACACTAAGTCTATTTTCTGTCTCTGATTATTATTACTCACTAACTCGTCTGACCGCATCTTAAGACATGCGGCCTCTCATAATTCTAGACATGATTCAGAATTAGGTTACGTTGAACACACACACACACACACACACACACACACACACACACACACACACACACACACACACACACACACACACACACACGCACATGTACACGGACACGGACATGCATGTTAACATATCCCCTTTGCCTTTTGTTTTTATAGATATAACATTTTCTTCGTTGTCATGTTGCTGAATGCTTGGTGGAAATATTTTTCACAGAAGTAAACATATGAGCAAAGCTATCTTTCCTTGTGTTGTTATAGCAGACAACATGATTTACGATAGCTGTAAAGAACGTAATGTTAAGGTGTCACTGTGATGGTGATTAGTGTCAAGTGTTTCTCTTTAACACTCACGCGACAAAGGAGAAACGCGCCCTGCATTCATAAAAGCTGACGTCTGTGAATCATTGCCATTGTCCTTTTTAAATCATACTTTGATGTGCTGCATAAGTTGGCATGGACTTTAAGGCTCCACTCTTTCCCCCTGTGTGTGTTTTTTTCCTTTTGATTCGTGATATTACATTAAAACTTTGATAACTTCCGTGTTGTTGTGAGTATTGGGAGCGAATTATTTGATTCTGAAAACTGAATTGTCAAGAGACGAAAAATTTTGAAGTATTTCTTTTTACAAAACTTAATAATGTTTAGTGCACGGGGAAAAAAAAAGAAAAAGAAAAAAATATAAACGTGCTGAAACCTTTGAGAGAATGTGTACGATAATTACTACACTGAAACCTCACTACATACGAATCACATACCCTCAACCAACGTCATCATACACTTCCCCTTTACTTGTGTATTTCGCTCACACAACACACCAATATTCCGAGCACAGCCACCTCCATCACGCCTGCTATCACTCTGAGGGGAAATAACGCGCACTTCTATGTCAACACCACCAGGAAATACAACACAAGCCCTGAAGCTCTTGATGGAGTGGAGAACTGATTGGCATTGCGTTTGTCCCTGTCCCTTTCACCGCAGCCTCGCTTCACACACAAGTATACGCCGTGGTAAAAGAGGAGCGGACGTGCCCACTAGTCACCTCTCTCGTGCTGCCGCCGTCATATATTGGAATATTTCTCTCTTTTACCTTCTCTTCTCGCCACCCACTGATTTCCTGACACGCCCTGACACGCACATGCACTCAGACACGGGCAGGTGGGCTGGTAAACACACACACACACACACACACACACACACACACACACACACACACAGGCAGATAGATAGATAGATAGATAGACAGACAGACAGATAGATAGATAGACAGATATATAAATAGGAAACTGAATAAGTAGATATATGGATAGATAGTCATACATATAAATAGATAGATATTCCATCAACACTAAACCTACAAAAACTGTGAAATCATAGCACTTGTAACATTCAAATGATTAGAGTCATGGTTCAACGCAATATTGAAATCATATGCACCCACACACCCACACATATCCCATTCAAACACACACACACACCCACCCACCCACCCACCCACACACACACACACACACACACACACACACACACAGATGGGATGATGTTTCGGATTAAGAGATTTGAGGGGAAAGGAAATGGTGCTTCTTTCTTTAACACATTTGTATCATCCGACAAATGAGTGGCCATACAGCTGAGTGGAGGTTGGTTGGGAAGGGGAGAGAGGCTGGCGTGTGTGATGGCAATTATTATGTATAGAAATATTCTTCCACGTAAAGGGACTGAACAGGCATCGCTATCGCTCACAACATATATTTCTTTATTGAATCATGAGTGAGAATTTTATTTGCATGTCATCGAGTAATTGCGATAAAATATTAATAAACATGTGTCCTGTATTCTGTAATGAGTTTGCCGCTCACTTCTGTTTATTAATAGTATCTTTTGCTCCAATATAATTTTTTTTTCTCAGTATATTTTAATGACGGTAAACAAAGTATCGAGTCGGTTTCCTCTCGCTTGTATTGTGTTTATAGTTTTTTTTTCTCTCTCTTATATATACTGTGTCTCTGTGTGAATGTTTGTCGCATTTGTGTGTTTCCCATAATATATATTTTTTTCTAAATGTGGACAATTTTTACTCACAGAATCGCGATCATGCTAAAAAGAAAAGAAAAAAAGGAAGCACTTGCATTTCCCCCTCTTTTGTATCGTCCTTGCCTTTTTTATATGCTTGTTTTTATCTGCAAATATTCATCACTATTGTGGTTTTTATGGAATATTTTGCCGGTGTTGCAGTATTTATATAATATTCTGTAATCACACGTTTCCTTCATCTCGCAGTGTGTGTGTGTGCGTGTGTGTGTGTGTGTGTGTGTGTGTGTGTGTGTGTGTGTAGATATCTGTTACTATTTCCTCTCCTCATCGTATATATTTGATAGCTATTTCTTCTTGACAGTATCAGGAAATCGCGGAGAGAGAAAAGAAAAAGTCATACGTGTTTCCTCTCTTTTGTAATGTGCGTTTCTTTCTCTTGTGTGTGTTTGTGCGCGAGAGTGGTGGTGGTGGTGGCCTTTGCAGCGCTTCCGTGAGTGAGGTAAAGGGCATGTAGCCAAACGAGCAAGGACACACGCTCCTCACAACCCTGGGAGAAGATAAGCCTCTGTCAGCAAGGTCTTTACTCTTACGTCTTGACTGTCACTTTAAGTTCACCGGAAATCTGCTCCCTCGTTATATAAGTAGAGCTGGGTGGAGAGTATTGCTGTTTTATGTTTGTTTGAAGGAGTTGGACGGTGCCTGTCTTAGGGTGCGAGGAACTGATGGCATTGGTGAATCTATACTTGCTCCTGTGTGTGTGTGTGTGTGTGTGTGTGTGTGCCGGATGTTGGTATTAAGGGCGGCTATATCTCGAGATAATTTGGAGTAGTGAATGAAATATTTGAAGTACTTAAAATAAAGTATCTCCTTTTCATAATATAGTTTAAAGATAAAGCTGCTTAAGATCAACAGTATTTACTCTAACTAATGATGGGAAGTCCTCAACAAAAGAAGATACAATGAACCTTTGTGACATTTCTTTACGTCCTTCATAAGCCTTTTTCTTTTTAATAGTTCTGTTTTGACAGCTGCGTTGCTGTGAAGGTTTTGTGAAGGAGTGAACACTAAGGAAATGTAGGTCAATATCAGTTACGTGTTGTCAACCATGAAACCTTTTAAATTTCTCACTGATTTCATAACTCATCTCAATTGTTCTTTTCTTCAATTAATCTTAGTTTGTAGGGATTTTTCTTTTTGTGTCCAGATTTATTCTCGGTATCGAAGTAAACAAACCTCTTATTGTTGCTGGTATGGTATTTTTGATATGTGACGATTTTCTGCTTTGCCATTTCACTCTACTTCATCCTTGGTTTACTGTAGAATATTGTGGAAAAAAAAAACAGTAGAAGTGGATATATGACACGATTTTCTGTAATACCTTTTCACTATACTTCGTTCTTTGTGTACAGTATAACATTGAAGAAAAAAATATTAGAAGTGCGTAATGGATTTCAGTATAACGTTTTGTCGTATTCTGGAGAGCAAACTTTCCTCACTGGGTTGTCGTCGAGTTTATTTTGAGCTGAAAGGGTGTTTTGATCACTTCTCTCTCTCTTTCTCTATTTTTGTTGGGCTGTTTTCGCTATTGACTTCTCCGTGTACCTTCAGTGGAAATAGTTTGGCTCAGGTGTTCCATACAACCAATGATGGCACGGCTTTGAACCACTATTCCCCGCTGCCATTGTGTTGTAGCTGTGATGTTTATGATTAAATCTCTCTCTCTCTCTCTCTCTCTCTCTCTCTCTCTCTCTCTCTCTCTCTCTCTCTCTCTCTCTCTCTCTCTCTCTCTCAGTCTCGGCTCATAGGTTCTGGCAGTTCTCAGTCATGTCAGCAACACCACGACATAGCACACACACACACACACACATTCACGCACGATTTAGAGTCAGGTTTAGAATTGTTCCGGGTTGTCTTGTATTCTTTATAGTGTCTAAGTGACCTTCTTGATATTCCTTTGCTTATTAACTGTTTTTATCATGCACTTCATAGTTTGGTGCATTTATTTTCTTGGCACGCACATGTTCCTCCGGTAATGTCTAAGTGACCTTCTTGATATTCCTTTGCTTATTAACTGTTTTTATCATGCACTTCATAGTTTGGTGCATTTATTTTCTTGGCACGCACATGTTCCTCCGGTAATTTTATCCCCGCGTCCATTACTCTTGTTGGGAAATGATCTTCTTTCTTGTATATTTTTCTTTCCTCTTATCGTTAACAAATTGTACATGCAACTTTCAGGTCTTTCGTTGGAGAATTGTTTTATTTTCTTGAGTGTATTTCTGTTTTTTTTATTATTTTTTTTTATCGTCTCTGAATTGTGTAGCATTGTCTTACCTTCTCAGTATTTGTTTCCTTTGTAATATGAGAAGGCTATTTTTTTTCTTCCTTTCATTGGAATTACTGTTTTGAAGCTATATATATTTTTTAATCGAGTTTCGTAAGAGGTAGAGATTTGAGGGATAACTTTGAGAATAATGTGACTGATTTCTCTATAAAAGCCACAATGAACACTTCCCTCTTAATTGCTACACACTTCTTACCAACAATTTTAGAAGGATGAGATGAAAAGCTTGGAAATACAACGACAAAAAGTAACCTCATCTGTTTCCTTCAGTCAGATGCACGTCACTGTTTTATTTTTTATTTTTATTATTATACCAGTGAAGCATGAAAGATGGATGGCCAAGTTTAAAGCCGCACGGGAAGCTAGACAGGATTTCCTCTTAACCAACATACACCTTCCTAACCACGAAGAAGAGAAGAGTAAGATGATACACTCCAATATAATCCCCTTCTTGATCTTAACCCCTTCAGCACTGGGACACATTTTTACCTTGTGTTTTGGGTATGATTAGACGATTTTGTTGGCATTAGGAAAGGTCTACGGAGGTCAGAAGATTAATAGCCAGTTTTCACCATTTTAATCGCTACATAATTATCTGAAGTTGTATAAAACTGTCTTATAATAACTAGAATGAGTATGAAATTGTGTCTTGGTACTGAAGGGGATAATGCTGAATGCCTAATCTAATGGTAGTATTCGTACATAATATTAGAATGATTGAATTTTCAGATCTTAAGACAGTGGTGAGGTAATAAGTTGTGAAAGATCTCTCTCTCTCTCTCTCTCTCTCTCTCTCTCTCTCTCTCTCTCTCTCTCTCTCTCTCTCTCTCTCTCTCTCTCTCTCTCTCTCTCTCAGCAAAAAAAAACAATAACACCCACATAACATAATCTATTACGAGAGTTATTTTAGAGAGTGAGAGTCTTCTAAGTGAAATGTTCTGCAGAGGGAATCTATCTATCTGGCAGTGTTATTTAGGAAGACTCACCCACCCGCCTCGCTGCCTACCCTGACTCACCTGAACTCACCTGGGGAAATAGATACGCTAAAAATGGATCCTCCCCAACCCTATATTTTCTCACCACGTAAACGAATATCCGTCTTTCCCTGCCTGACCTTGCTGTGTAATGCTGAGTCCGTCCCAACTAACGTCCTCCCTGAAATTTATGTTGGTAGGGTGAAGCTTTTCCTGACAGCGTTATGTTTCCTCTTTATTTTCGTTCTTTTTTTTACATGAAGGTGAAATATTTGAATAACTGTCTTCCATTAAGGTTTTTCTTCTTATTTCTTCGTCTTTTATAGTGTGTTTTTTTTTAGTATCTATCTAGCTGTGAGTGTTTGAGTGTTCTTTGTACAGTAATGCAGGTGTGTAGTGTAAGTTGGTGCTACCCGTGACAACGACAGGTTGATACAAAAAATCTCTCATTCTGGACAGCTTTGCACGGTTTGAACACTTTAATTCACAGGGAAGGTATCTTTGGTGTTATATAAGTATGCTTTGTGTGACTGATGTCTTTAATAATGTTTACTTTATAATCATACTCTATTTTCCTCTTCTCTGGAGTCTGTAGCCATCAGGAATTTCATTTATATACGCCAATGTAAAACAATGTGACAAATAGATTATCTCGTTTTATCTAATCATAGAAACCGTATTACGTGTGATGCCTCGTGTATAATGTATGGCTTAATTGTATAGCGGTTTAAAAAATGATGAGCGTTTAGAAGGAAGCGTATTATATAACGTATACTGATATAGCAAGTGCACAGTGTAAAACAAGAAAAATACAGTGGTATAGGAACTATTGAACGTGTAGGAGGAAAAATAGATAAGGTGCATACTGGTGAAGCAAGTGTGTATTGGTATGGTGGTGTGGGATGGAGATATGTGTGGTGGTGACGTACGTGGGTGATATAGTGAGGGCAGAGTGGCGGGTCAAGGTGGCGGGGAGGAGACGATAAGAATGCTGTGAAAGACGTGGCGTAATGAGAATGCTGAAGGGGAGAAGGGGAGGTAATGAGAGGAATGCAGTAGTGAGTCTCGCAGTAACCTTGATGTAGGCACTCATTCCCATCCCTTCCCTTCTTCACCCTCCACATTGTGCCTTCACCAGCGCCATCACCTTAGCACATCGCCACACCAGGAATTCAGACCCTTCCCTACGCACAGCCATAGTTGGTGATTGCATATTTCTCGTGTTTTATGTTGTCGTTACTTTTGAGGGTAGAAGCGTTGTAATTAAATCATACATCCTGGCTTTCTTCTTTACTCTAATTGGAAATACTGTAGTGAAATCAGATAGCTTCATAAGAACATAGAAATCTAGTGTTTGAGATATGTAATTCTTCTCGCATTTTGACCAACTTTTCCTATTTTATAATTAAATCAGGCATAGTAATTGTCTCTAATAATCAAGTAAGTGTAAATAAGGATAGTGAGATCAAATAGGATGTTAAGAATATAAGAATGTATTGTTTGAAATTTCTTATAATCCTACACACATTTAAATCCTTGTTTTTTCTTCTTCTTTTCTTCCTGAGTGTACCTTGAATGCTATCTTGTCTCGGTGTGGGACGTGCCTTGTTTATGCCAATACGTGATTTCTTTCCCAGCTCCTGGTTAGACGCGTCGCTCGAGAAAATAAGCGGAGATAAATCTGTATTTCCCGAGACTCAGCTGGGGGTGGAGCAGCGTGCCAAAGCTGGTCGGAACAAGTCATTTATCTTTTGCCTTACGAGTACAGCTGGATAATGAGTGACGTTCATTGGCTAATTAATGTGCAGAAAAAAGTAAATGAATAATAGAATGTCTTAATGGTCAAATACATTGCTAACGAGAGAGAGAGAGAGAGAGAGAGAGAGAGAGAGAGAGAGAGAGAGAGAGAGAGAGAGAGAGAGAGAGAGAGAGAGAGAGAGAATAAATATAGCTTCCCGTCTCAGTCCGTCTCGGGTGATCTTGTCTGATGGGTCGCCGTGACTCGGGAGGGGGAAAGGAGGGAGGAAGGACGCGGGGAATGCTGCTACAAGGCGCGTCTTGGCACTGGCACGGTCTCATGTTACTGTCCGGCAGGTCATTCTGCCAAGCGGCTCTACCTAAGCTCGCTGACACACGCAAAAGAAAAAAAAAAAGAAAAATATATTGAGGTTATTGGTGAAATGGAAAGGAAGAATATTGAGCGCTGGTGAGGAATTCTAATGTTGTCTCGGCGAGTTTTTGTCAAAGTAACGACGTGATTCAGTGAAGGAGTGTTTCCAAGATGGCGTGAGGTAGGTTGAGGCAGTGTGCGCTGAGAGGGGTGGATGTAGAATCCCTCACCCCTCACCCCTCACCCCTCACCCCTCACCCCTCACCCCTTATGGCTGACTCTCGCCCTTTCCCTTTATAAATACAGTCACCACCAGAGCTGACCCTCACTCGGCAAAGTTTACGCTGAGGAAATATTCTATACGTAACAAGCAATCACATAACGAACGTTCATTTAAATGCGTCACTCTCTCGTTAGGAATGCCAGATGGTGATGGCGTTTGAAGAGACACCTCCATGACTACTCCTCTAACGTTTTGACTGCCACGGCTCCCCTTAACCTTGACGAGACGATGTGATACAAAACCTGAGTGTTATTTCGAAGACTTTTACTTGAATGATACGAAGAACAGCGAGTGGAGTGATCGAAAAGTGTAAATCTCAATACAAAGGGATAGCAGTCACAGCATGCCCTCTGAAGACAACTCTTTTCCTTCACACGAAACTACATGCACTCAATTACACATACATTCTTCGTCCAAATGAAAAAAACTAAAAGAAATCTTAAATTCTATAACCTGTTTAATGACTGGCATCTCAGCGGGTCTTTTTCATAACTTTTGCTTTGTTCTTGGCCAGTTTCCCTTCTTACATTAAAAAAGCCTCAATCGTTATAACAGTTAAACAGTCAAAGGGTTGAGATACCTGGAAAGATGATCCCGTAATAGCAACCCTCTGTTCTCCGGTGCGGTTATCAAACAAGGGAATAGCGGAAAGCAAACTCAGCACGCCTGGAGCTACAGAACGGCTGAGTGATCCAACCTAAAGCCGTACTCTTAACTCTGCTGGGTCTTCATCAGGGCGGCAGGATTTGAGGGACCCCAGGACAAGTCAAGGTTATTCCAGCCTGTCATCACACACACACACACACACACACACACACACACACACACACACACACACGCACACACACACACACACACACACACACACTTCCCGTTAGCATGTGTTTCATTAATATGTATCAAGGAACCAACTCAACTTTGCTTCGGTGCTTCCCAGACTTCCCTTGCCTCGCCTTTCACATTTTACCATAATTTCTCGAGGGTTTGCGTGGTGATGACAGATTTGGAGGTGACGAAATGCGATTGTCACACACACACACACACACACACACACACACACACACACACACACACACACACACACACACACACACGTTTTCACTTCATCTTCCATTTCACGCAAAGTTCAAATCTTCTTTTCCTCTTTCCTTCTTTCCATCTCCTTTACTTCTCCTTTTTTTTCCATTTGCAAGATTTTTTTCTCTTATCAGTAATTCCTTTTCTTTTTGTTATCTCATTCCATTGCGTCTCTCTCATCTCTTCATCTGTTTCTCCTCTCCTCACTTTCTCCATTCTCTCTTGATTCGCAACTCATTTTTCGTTCATTATTTTCTTCTATGTCGGCTCAATTTTTCATCCTTCGCTAGGTTCTCATATCTTCTCCTTCTTCTTATCTCTTCTCCTCCTTCCTTCATTCGAAACATAATTCTTCCCCAAAGGTAACATTTTCTCTATATCATCTCTTTCTTTCATTCTTTGCTAAATCTTAATGTCATTTTTCTTCCTCTCTCCTCTCCTCTTCTCTCTTACTTTTTTTTATCATTCGAAACATCTTTTCTTCTCATTTATAATTAATTTTCTCTGTCATTTCACTTTCTTTTGTCCTTCCCTTCCTATCTCCCTCCCATTGGCCGTAAACAAGTCTACAATATTTCTTCCTCTTTCCTGCAAAAATTTCAGCATAACAAAATGACGTAACAGTAACTCGAAAAAAGAAAATAAAGAATGTAAGAAAGTATATTACATTTTTTGGTAGCTGAGAGGAAGAAGGAAGAAATATTCCAGATAGACGACACACATATTCAGAAAAGAAAGTTAATCGTGAATTGAGAGGAAAAAAAAAAACGAAGGGAAAGATAAAGATGGATAACCTAGTGTGTATATTTTTTTGTGTGTGTGTTTTCTAAATGTGTATGTAGAAACTAAAGTGGATCTTGAATTTTTGTATGCATTTGGTAGTGAAGAAATAAAAAGAAGGCACCAGGAAGATAGTAAAGATGGACAACGTATGGGGAAAAAAGTCTCCATTCTAATTTCGTATGCATTAGACTTTTATCAGAGGTATTGTATCACGAATATATATCTTTCCATTATGATTACTTAAAAAAAACACAAGAATATGGTAAGCCAGATTTCTTCGGATGACTTTCTTCTCTTTTTGATGAAGCAAAGTCCTTATTGAACTCATTGGGAGTCTGGGTAGCTCTGTGGTAAATGGCGTGAGTTTGATTCTGACCCATGCGAGATATATGGGGAGATTTGTGGTGCTTCCTCTGCAACCTGAGCTAAGAATTGACCGGAAGCTAACATATCTGCCTTAATAACTCTTGTGGAGTCGATACGTATCAAACACAAGCCTTCTCTTTTTTAAACTCTCAAGAATCGCGAGAACATCTTTGAGAACCCAATAACTTCTCCTGCCAATGTTAGAAGTTGCTGAGATAAAGTAGCGAAGCCTCTAAGAACACGAAACAAGGTCACATCGTTCCTTTGAAGTTGTTACGCGCGGAGTACCTTGATCTACGAAGCATAAAGGGGAAATAATGGAGGATGACACAAAGGAAAGTTATTGCACCACTTTTCTTCTCCTTTTTTTTTATGACGACAGACTATTACTTACTGACTTCACGGTTGGTAATTCTATACCTGAACATGCCGTTGTCTCGTGACGGTACAGGACTTTTAACTCGGGATGGTGAAATAAAACAGTTGTCTCATGTTATGTAATATTTTTTCAAAGTATATTCATTGTGGCATTCGTTAGGTGAACACTAGTTGTGTTTTGATGATATTACACTTAGAAATTAAAGGAAAAATGAGTAAAGTTATAATATTTAACGTATTTACTGTATTGTATTTGTTATAGGAATTATAGTCCATTCCATATGTGTTATGATATTTTTCAAGTATATTCAGTGTCGTATTCGTTAAGTGAACACTAGTTGCCTTTTGACATTACACTTTAAATTAAAAGGCAAAGAAAGTTAAGTCAAATCATTTTCAACATATTTACCAGAATGTATTTTTATTGGAACGTAGTTTATTCCATACGTGCTGTAATATTTTTAATGTATATTCATTATTGTATTCGTTAAGTGAACACAATTTTCTTTTAATATTACACTTAGAATTAAAAAGAAAAAAAGAGAGAAAAAGTCACATAATTTTCAACATATTCACCGTATTATATTTTTTATGGGAATTATAGTCCATTCCATTACGTTGTCATCTCTTAAAAGTTATTGATGTGACATACATTTCTGGACACAACAATGATGCCCGCCATAAGTCAAGGTTTAGGAGCGGCAGAATTAACCCCCTCAGTACTAGGACACGTTTTTTATATTAACTCTTACTATTTTGCAATTTTATACAGCTTCAAAAACTCATGTGAGGATTAAAATAGTGCAAATTCAGGCCATTAAGCTTCTGACCTCCATAGAGCCTTGCTAATGTTAATCAAATGGTCTAATCACACCCAAAACTCGAGGCAAAAATGTGAATGGGTTAAATGGACTTGTTACAATTCTATATTCTTTGCCTGTATACCCGGTACCTTTGTCTTCTTATATCTACGTCTGTGCATCCATCTTTATTTGAATCTACCTATCTATTTATTTACATCTGTCAATCAAACACAGTCACTCTGTCGTTCCATCTGATTATTCTGTCTATCTATCCTATGTGTTTCTCCATCTATCTATCATTGTATCTATGTATTTATTCACCTATATATCTGCAATTCTATTTATCTATTTATTCATGTGCATTACCTTATATCTGTTGCTCTGTAGTTCTTGTTTGAGTGTCAGAGAGAGAGAGAGAGAGAGAGAGAGAGAGAGAGAGAGAGAGAGAGAGAGAGAGAGAGAGAGGTATTAGGGTGATCAAAAGAGACGCTTAAGACTTGGAGAAGAAAAGAAAAGGGAGGGCAGGGCAGGGCAGGGAAGGGAAGAGGGGAGAAGAGGAGAGCGGAGAGGGGGAGAGGGGAAGAGGGGAGAGGGGAGAGGGGAGAGGGGTTTGTGATGCGCGCGCAGCCTCACCTCAGACATATCTGGACCAGTGACAAGTTTTGAGTATTTTTGGTTGGTTTAGTATCGGGTTACCCCTTTCCCTTCTGTGCCCCTCCCCTCACCCTTCTCTCCCCGGCCTTCTCCCCTTCCTTCTTCCCCTCTCTCCCCTCCAATCTTCCTCCCCTCACTTTCGGTTCAGCTATGCCCATCTTCCTCCCTCCCTCTCTTCCTTCCTTCCTTCCTTCTTGTGATTTTTATTATTTTTTTTTCCTTATACCTTCCTTCTTCCTGGTTTCTTATACCTTAGCAAGCTCTCTCTCTCTCTCTCTCTCTCTCTCTCTCTCTCTCTCTCTCTCTCTCTCTCTCTCTCTCTCTCTCTCTCTCTCTCTCTCTCTCTCTCTCTCTCTCTCTCTCTCTCTCTCTCTCTCTCTCATAGGTTTAATCTTATATGTTTTCGATATTTGTATTTTTTTTTTACTTTTTTTTTGTCTGCGTTCTCTCTGCAACAGTTTTATTTTGTATTTGTTTTATTTTGTGTGTTTTTTTTATCATGTGTCTTTTTGTTTTGTATGTTCCCCCTTATGAAAATTTTTTTTTCTTCTGTATTTTTTTCTTCCCGTTTGTTTTCCCATTTTTCATCTCCACTTCTCTCTCTCTTTCTTTTTTTCTTCAACTGTTTCGTTCAACCTGAAATTTATTTTTGATTTTATATTCCTTTTGACATTTTGGGGTAAACAATTTTTTTGCATGTTTCATATTCCTTGCTTTGCTTTTCTGTTCCATTTCTTTTTTTTTTTTGTTTCTTATGCCTTGTCCTTGTTTTTTTAAATATTTTTTATGTATTTTTTTTATTTATTTCCACCTTCAAGTTTTTGTGACGCAATATTTTGTCTAATATTGCAATTATCCTCACTTGTATGAATAGAACAACAGGAATTACTTAGTTCATTACAGGAAAAAAAATAAACACGTTAGCAGACCTCAAAGAAATAACAAACAGAATCTCGAAACAAACAAACACACACACACACACACACACACACACACACACACACACACACTCTCTCTCTCTCTCTCTCTCTCTCTCTCTCTCTCTCTCTCTCTCTCTCTCTCTCTCTCTCTCTCTCTCTCTCTCTCTCTCTCTCTCTCTCTCTCTCTGTTGGAACACACACGCTCCCCAAAATGTAAATCGATCATGCCAGAAAAGCTTCAAACACATCAAATCACCTTCCATAATTACATACTGTGCCATGCGGTGCCTTTAACAAGACTAATAACCTCCGGAAAACCGATCGCTCAGCAGATTGGTGGCTTTTGAAGGGATGGAAGAGAAGGAGGCAGGAGAGAAGCGGCGGGTTGCGTATGAAGGAAGGAATGGAAGAGAAAGGAAAGAGAGACAAGAAAGAAGGGGCAGTTTGGGTATGAAGAAAGGAACGGAATTGAAAGGAAAGACAGATAAAGACAGGAGAGAAGAAATGGGTTGCGTATAACGAAAGGAACAGAAGGGATAGAAAAGGGAGAGACAGGAGAGAAGAGGGTTGGGTATGACGGAAGGAAAGGAAAGTTAAAGGAAAAAGAGAAAGACAGGGAAGATTAGACGGGTTGTGCATTACGGAAGGAACAGAAATGAAAGGAAATATACACAGAAGAGGAGAGATGGGTGTAGTAAGAGTGAAGGAAAGGAAGCGAGAGAGGAAGAAAACGACATTAATAACTTTTAAATAGATAGAAGTAAATAGAGAGAAGATCACGTTCATTTTCCCTTATATCTTTAATCTCCCTTTTTATTTCAATTCTCCTTTTCTCTTACTTTCTTACAAGGACTGCCACGTGTAGGCCTGATGCTTCCCTCCAGCTTCCCTTGTCTTATGTTCTTATTAGAAAATTGAAGTCGGGGGCTGACGAAATGGCAGAACTGAATTGGAGATGATGTGGGCTTGCCTGAGTGATGGCAGAAGGAAGAGGAAGAAAGGGCACAGGAGGAAGAGAGGATTGGTATAAAGCGAGGAGTGATGGTAGGATGGAAAGCTACGTGGTGGTGAGTGAGGGGTGAGTGATGGAGGGAGAAAAGGAGGGCATTGGTGAAGGAAGCTGAGGTGATGGAGGAGGAGGAGGAGGATGGTGGAGAAGGGCTGAGGTGAGGTGAGGTGAGGAGAAAATAGTTATGATTGATTGGTGACTGAATTTACTTTTTTTGGCTTGGTGATGTAAAATTAGTGACTAGAATGGCGTGCGTGTGAGGTGTGTTTGGCGAGACACGCGAGGGGGAAGAAAATAGCCGGCGAGGGAGCAATGTGAGGGAGTGAGTGAGTGAGTGTGTGAGGGAGTGTGTGAGTGAGGGAGTGTGTGAGTGAAAGTAAGGACAGCAATATGAGTGAACGGTATTAAATGAAGATAGATTGAGCTTTACTTGATAAGATAAAGTGTTATTAGCTAACGATATTGAGTGGAAAGTGTCTGAGTATAAATTAAGATAGCTACTCACATGAATGAGGGGTAAGAGATGAGGATAATAGTATGAATAAGTAAATACTGGGCGTGTGACATTAATATAGCTACATAAGTCGAGTAAATGCAACGTTAGATCAAAATAATAAGTAACATCAAGTGAAAACATAAGATAAGAAACACAAACACAGAGGAGAAACTGCGTGATACTTATCAGTCAAAGAATAGCAAGAGTATAAGCATGAATACCAACTTGTCAGGGCTCGGACATGACCACTATAAGTATCAGACGCGAGGGAGTGTGGGGGTCGGTGGTTGATGAAGGCCAGCGGAACATTGGCAGGTAAGGTACTAAGTTACCTGAGCCCCTTTCTCCCTTGGTCTCGCCCCCTCCATAATAGGGCCAGCTGCCACCTATCTGTCTGGGCAGCGCGGCCGGTGAGTCAGTGTGGGCAGTATGACGGCCCTCGCGTTGTAAAAGGGGAAGAAAAAATGTAATTCGACGATGGGATTATTGGACCAGAAAAAAAAAAAAATAAAAAAAGTGTATATCGGCGGGATAGATAGAAGGGGGAACAAGCGACGGTTTGTCAAAAATAGACTATATATCGTACACTCTTTTGCTTTTCTTTTTTCCCCCTTTTTTTTTGTCATCGGGGTGGGTAATAGATGGAGAATTAAAAGTAAAGAGAAGGGATATTTCTGGTGATGGCTGTCTCAGTGGAGTCCCAAAATAGCGATGATAGCGTGGTGGTGTTATCGATGTGGGCGATGGAGGTGAATGCAGTTATTTGTAGGAAAAAAAAGAGGGAGTGGTTGTCATCTCTTGGGAATTGTATTGGGAGATGAAAGTATATACATAAAAATGCATAACGATGATGTAGCTATTTTTCTTTTTGCTTTTTTGTGTTGTTCTTAACTCCTTTAGTACTGGGACATATTTCTGCTTATTACTTGGTGGTTTTATACATCTTCAGAAACTCATATGGGAATTAAGATAGTACAGACTCTGGCCATTAATCATCTGACCTTTATAGACCCTTGTTCATGTCAATAGAATGTTGTAATCACACCCAACCCTCATGGTAAAAATGTGTCCCAGTGCTGAAGAGATTAAAGAGAACTATGAAAGAACCATAAAACCTTCCCAAAAGAATGTAATAGAAAACTTCCAAACGGGTATGTAATCGATATTGAAAAGTTATGCTAAAGAAAACATTTACTAGTGAGATATCAAGTTAACACGAGGTACACCATCCAATATGCCAAGGACATTTACAAGTATCCGTTCTCCCACATTTGTATATCCATCAAAACCCGCCACTATTCACCCTTGCCATAACTCGTTCTCTTTATGGCCTTGTCTGTCTGTCGCGAGGAGGAGGAGGAGGCTGAAATATATGCAGTGAGATAATTATGCACTAACTCAGCGGACGAGACATTACATCACTGTCCGAGGAAGGAAGTTTACGAGGTTAGAGAGAGAGTGAGAGTGCTCCTTCCGTCCTAAAACTGCGCAGGACATGTTGGGGAAGGACAGTTCAGAATCTTTGGGACTTGTAGATGAGAATTATAATTTGAATTTTAAATCTCTACCCTCATGGAGCAGATGTCGCTTCTCCTCTCCAACCCGATGATAAAAGGACTTGGATCCGATATCTGGCTGTATTGACATGGAGAGCAGTTCGGAGTTCGAGTTACGAGATCGCTTGTATTCAGAGGGTGAAGGAGTGTAGCAAAGACCCATCTCGACCATCCTCCTGTTGCCCTCAAAGTCTCCTAGTGATGGGCTCCTGAAGGCGGAAAGAGTCGATTGCCAAGGTGATTATTGCTGTGTTTTCAAACCTGGCGACCTCCTCATCTTGGCTACAGTCCTTGTTGTTACGCCGTACGCCTCTCGGGTTCCTCCTCACTGCCTCGCTTGCCCTCTGCTGTCCTTACTCATGAACGGAAACTTGAGTCCCGTTTTCCTTAGACCACGGTTCTCTTCATCCTCTTTCCTTTCGGTGTTGATATTGTAAAGTATTCTTCTTGACTTGCAGATTCCATTTTCTTCTTTTTTTCAATACCAATGTCACAAATCGATCTTTGGTTTATCTTTTTTTCTAGCCTTCAGTATTATGTTATAATTTTTTTCCACATATATAAGAGGTAGGCTGGTTTATGTTGATCAGTACCTGTGTGTGTGTGTGTGTTCAGTCTTATCTCCTTTAGTCCTACATGAGGTTCATAAATTACTCTCTTGTAATCTTCTAAAAGCTTCTGTCAGATGGATGCGCCGTCCTTGTGATTCGCTGCTCTTTATACACGTGTATGCGCTCTTTTTATGTATTCCCAATGACGTCTTTTGATGTCCTCGATACATCTTGACGTTTGTGAGTACTTCGATGTGTCTCATCTAGTAGACATGTCAGCAACGTTCATACCTCGCCCTTGAAAGTGTGCTCAGCATTTTTAGCTCGCTTCCTGGTGGTTAAGCTCCAAACGTGATTGAATTACACGCTTACTTTAAAAAAATCGCGTCGTGGTTTCAGGTTCCCATCACGAACTTTTTTGTTATTCACTTATCTGTTGACTTTTTTTTTCAATTTTATGCTCGAAAGCGTTGACCAGTATTAATTTCCTCCCAAACTCAATTCTGTCATTTCTTCCACATTTCTCATCTTTCTCTTCCTCATCTTTCGTCTTTCCCTTCTTGTTTATCTCTCGCTCTTCCCTTGTTTAGCTCTCACTGTTTCCTTCCTTTCCATCTCTCGTCTTTCTCTTCCTCATCTTTTGCATTTCCCTTCCTATCCATCTCTCGCCATTCCCTTCTTCACCCCTCGCTGCTTCCTTCCTTTTCATTTCTCGCCTTTCTCTTCCTCATCTTCCGTATTTCCCTTCCTTTTCGCTATTCCCTTCTTCACCCCTCGCTGCTTCCTTACTTCCAATCTCCCGTCCTCTTCCTCCTTTCGCATAGAACGACATCACCGAAATGTCAAGGTTGAAGCAGAACACCTTTCACTCCCTTCCTCTCCCCAGCTCCCTTCCTCCACCTGCAGGATACACACTGAGAGTTCAATTGATTTCTGCGTACAACTTGATGGCTGCTGTAAAGTCACTGAGGGAGAGTCTGGCTGTTTAATGTAGAATTTTTGCTCTGCCAATGTGGGAAACGCGTGTATGAAGCGAAGTGAGTGAAGGTGAGGTAGTCAGTCATCACCTTTGGACGAGAGGAGGTTGTTGTTTGCTTCCAAGGGCACAGTTTGAGTATCCATTACAGTCCTCTCTATTTTTATAAGTTCTCCGTATCTCTTTGTCTGTTTTCTGATCTGCGTTGTATGGAATTGTTATTGTATTGTTTGAAAGGAAGGGAAAAAAATGTTGGCTGGAGATAGTAACTCTATATAGAAAAGGACATGTGATTGGAATCCGTGGAATTGTTCTCACGTGAAGTGTTGGTGTGAGAAAGATAACGTTTGTGTTGATTGAGATTCAGCGTAGTATTTTCTTTTTTTCTTCTTCTTTTTTTACAAGAGTTCTTAAAGTTTAAATAAATATGCATCTTTGTACTCCCCCTCCTCCCTCTCTCTCTCTCTCTCTCTCTCTCTCTCTCTCTCTCTCTCTCTCTCTCTCTCTCTCTCTCTCTCTCTCTCTCTCTCTCTCTCTCTCTCTCGTGTCCGGCGCGTGCTCTCCAAGGCCGTTGGTGAATTACACGGATACTTGCGCGTCTGGAGAGAATACATTTATACCTGTGTGTGTTATATATAGTCTCCAACATTTCCAGGGAATGAGAAGGACAAAGACCCGTTTATAGTGTCTCAGTCCGGTGCGGCTGATGATGCAAGGCTGCTGTATGGTGCATGATTGTACCCTCAGCTGCAATACTATGGTGCACATGCAGTTGTCTCACTATTACATTCTCTATATCTAACTATGCAACTCAAGGACAAGAGATCATACAAAATCTATAGACTAACTACAGAAAACACAGGTGATATTGATGCTGAATATAGACAAATCATGCAAGTTTTCTTTTCTATTGTCACTACCCTGCAGGGGATATACTGTGTGGTATTCACTGGCTACACTATACAACACTCTTGGAGCTAACGCACAGGCTCGTGATCATGTATCCTCATTATCATCTTCGTCATCATTTCCATCATCACCCTACTCCATCAGTGAATTTCTTTTATTTTATCTCTTATTTTCTTTTCTAAGCTTATCAAAATCGGTGCCATAAATTGTGTTTCAGTTGAATTTAATATTTATGACTTCTCCATCCTCGTGTAACTCGCAGTGGGTCTCGGCAGGCGTGCAGCATCAAGACGCACCCGGAACTAAATTGACAGACTTAATTGGGTCATTTTACTACTCAATATTTTGAAGTGGTGTGTTTGAGCAAGATTTATTATATGATTTATGTTAGCCTTTGGCCAGCTTCCTTAACACATGAAAGACGGGGCGGAAAAGTTAATGAATAGCTGTTGTACACATGTCTGCCAAGGGTGTTAGGTGAGGTGTTAGATGGAAAACCTCAGTTTCAGTCTTATTTTTCACGTGGGTAAAACAATATGCAGAAAACACCTCTGAGATACACTAGTACCGGAAACGAGTATTGCCAAGTGTTTATATCAGCCAAGAATGTGTATCTACCTTTTCATTTTGGCAACGGTGCGCAAGATCTTATTGTGCGCTTAGTTTAACTAGAGTTCATGGCCGCCTGAGGGACAGCAGGCGCCAGGCAGGTGACGGGCACCACCAAACCAATGGAAATTATTACCTCTAAAATTTCTGCACTTTGGATGCGAACAAGACGTTTAGTATATACTGACTCCATAAAGTATGAAAGATAGACAATCTAAAGACTTCGAAATTTGGTATTCACTTAAAGAAGCATCACTGACACTGAGGTTAATGGCACCAGATCCAATAGATATTCTTGACAACAGTGGCTCCTTACAACCCGAGAGTGGTGCCAGCTCGTGCAGTGCCACCAGACCAGCGAGTCAGGACACAGGCAAGACCGGCTGCCATGGTAAAGGGGCATGACGCTGTGCTCGCTAAGGGACCTCGCCAGATGATGGTGGACTGACAAGCCATGCTGAGACAAACACCATTTATTACAGTCTAGTCACATCATCTTGACGGATAAACCTGCTCCCATCCTACCTACCCGGCAATCGCCAATCCATCACTCGTAATCCCCAGCAATATTCGCCAATCAGAAGCCAGGGGAGGAGAGGACACCAACTGATCCATCAAGTGAACCAATGATGGACATCTTAGCGTAGGCAGGAGGCGGGGCTAATCCGTCAAGATAATGTGAACAGGGTGGACTTGGCACGAGGACTACGAAACAAGACTGTCACTAAGGAAGGCACACAGTCACGAGTATTACTGACCGGAGGCATGTATCCGTAGCCCATAGGTTCCTGTAGAGAAATAGGGACAAGTTATGTAGTAAGAGAGACCAACAGAGGGGATAGATAAATCCCTCCCTTCCCAATCTTGTACAGCGCGTCCCTCCCTTCCCATTGCCCTTCCATGAATCTGTACACACACACTACGATATGAAGATGTTGTCTAATTATGTGTTATGTGTATTAGTTACTGATATTATTATCTTTGTCATAGTTATTATCAATACTACATTTATTATTATCATTATCATTATTATTACTTTGTTTTTCGTTACTATTATTGTTGAAAAATAACAATAATGTTATTATTATTATTATTATTATTATTATTATTATTATTATTATTATTATTATTATTATTATTGTTGTTACTGAGATTTTAGTGAAATAATCGTATTTACGGTTAGATATCATTAGACAAGAGCTACAATGTGAAAATTGAGTAGATATTAGAAATTAATGTTTAAAATGACATACGAATTTTTTTATTTTATTTCATTTTTTTCGAGACTTCGTAGATTTTTCATTCGTTGTACTTGACTGTTTATAGATCAGTGAAGTGTTGAATGTGAATGGGAATCGTCAGTGTAATGGTCTTTAAATAACAGTACCCTAAATAGGTTTGAACTGAACATAACTGATATATTGCAATTGTTTCTACTAAACATACTACAAATAACAGTAAAAACTAAGAAGCAAAATAAGCATAAGCAAAATAACGAAATTGGATAAGGAGAAAAGGGAAAAAATAGTGGAGATGAGAGAGAGAGAGAGAGAGAGAGAGAGAGAGAGAGAGAGAGAGAGAGAGAGAGAGAGAGAGAGAGAGAGAGAGAGAGAAAAGAGGGTGGCACTAGATATATTTAGTGTGAGGAGCAGCAGCACCACCACCACACCACACCATCAGCACCACCACTAGAAGCTTTGAGCGTGGCAGCAGAGAGAACAGGGGAGTAAGGCAGCAAAAACAACAGCAGGAAATCCCTTTAAAACAACGGAGGAATATAATAAAGCAAACCGTAGCTCCAATAGGCGGCAACTTAACCTTCAGTAGTGTTAGCAAAGTCAGAATCGTAAGGAAAACCAGGAAGGCGGAAGGCGAGAAGCGTGAATAACCTGCACTCTAAAAAAAAAGATATATGGCAAGTAGATGAATGAATAGGTGGGATATTAATAGTAGATAGGAAGGAGTAGGCAAGAGGAGATGAAAGAGTGAGGAAGGAAAGTAAGAGGAGCATTTTAATGAGTTACAGAGACCGGTGTTGTTAGTGGTGCGCTGTCAGACCAACCTCATCCATCTGTACTGAATGTTAATTAAAGACATGTGCTGGTTATTTTAAGGTCACTGTGTTCCTCGTGTTAAGTTTGGTCTGTTACTCATGTATAAAGCTGGTAGTAAGTGTTGGCTGTCTTGCCTAACCACACCAGTAATGAGACGTGTTTATTATTTCTCGGTTTTGTACAGCTTCAGAAACTCATGTGGGGTTTGAAATAATACATACTTGGACCATTAGTCTTTCAGCTTCCATAGACCTTTCCTAATGTTAATAAAATCTAGTTATACCCCAAATACAAGGTATAAATGTGTCTCAGTACTGAAGGGGTTAAGTTTGGTCTGCTATTCATGTGCAGAGTTGGTAGTATTTGGTGAAATGTTGTCTCGGCGTTGCTTAATTGTTGTTCAGTTTAATGTGTTGTGTTTATGTGTTTTGTTGTGTGTTTCGTTGATGCATTCTGCAACTTGTATGTTTGTTTTGAGGTTTGTATATCCGTGTTGTGTTTCTTTCTTTCTTCCTTCGTTTTCAGACTTCTGCGAATGTGTTTTTTTCCTATGTTTATCATGTTTACTGTATTTATATTGTGTTCTGTATCAGTTCTATATTCTGTGTGATCTTGTAACTTATTCTTCTCTTTGTATTTTTATTTGTTTTCCCTTCTTAATAGTGGATTTAATGTATCTTTTCTACTTTTCGCTTTTTGTTGCATGGAGTATAATCGTGTTGTGTTTCCATCAGCGTGTGTGTGTGTGTGTGTGTGTGTGTGTGTGTGTGTGTGTGTGTGTGTGTGTGTGTGTGTGTCGGGTGTTCTAACGAGACACACTTTGTTTGTATTGGTGTTTGAAATTTGTTGTTGTTTATTTGTTTATTTATTCAGGAACTTGCTAATTTTTACTTGTTTTATTTTCGTTCAGTATGTTTGGCATGTAGTGAGGAGATTGCTATTGACTCTCTCTCTCTCTCTCTCTCTCTCTCTCTCTCTCTCTCTCTCTCTCTCTCTCTCTCTCTCTCTCTCTCTCTCTCTCTCTCTCTCTCTCTCGTCTCTCTCTCTCTCTCTCTCTCTCTCTCTCTCTCTCTC
>CM035179.1:8230257-8270384 GCA_020233015.1 Callinectes sapidus
GAGAGAGAGAGAGAGAGAGAGAGAGAGAGAGAGAGAGAGAGAGAGAGAGAGAGAGAGAGAGAGCAAATACCTCACTTTTCCAGTCATAATTTTCGAATCTGGCCGCGTTGGATTCGTTCCTCGCAGAGCCACAGGAGCCGCCTATCCTTATTTGGGTCTGAGTTCGAGAGGAGGGAGAAGAGAACACGAGGCAGAGGCGTGGTGGGGTGCGTGTGCCTTCGTTTGTGGAGTAGCGCAGGATATAGAGTGTGTTTGAGTGGGAGTTAAAGTTTGTTTGGATGGGCAACTTGTATGTTTACTCTCAATGTGGCATTAGTTCGTGTATACTTAATTTAGAGGAGTGTTGGACGGCAGAGGAATGAAGGAAAAAGGTGTAGATGGATCAGAAATTAGTGATGTAGAGAACAAATGCGAGCATTGTGTTGAAATATAGGAAAGGACAGCGTGAGTGTGTTGTATGGGTGAGATATAAAGCAATAATAATACAACACGATCCTTTTGACACGAAGCTGATAAGGATGAGGAAAAGAATCGTAGGTAAAGAAACCTTTAGTGTTGAATCTAAAGGCAAATAGGAAGGGTAATGGCAGAATGGTGATGGGGGTGCGTGGGCTAGGCTGAGGCTGCGGCCCCGCCAGACTCATACCATCTTTGCTTTCCCTCTGCTCCCCCCACCCCCCTCGCTCCCGGGTGGGTGTGTGGGGGCGGCAGAACACAACGTGGTTCAGGGGCCAACGTGGGTTGCTGCATCTCCACCCAGAATGTGTTATGTTCTTTGTTGTGTTGATTATTAAGGAGTAAAAACAAGTGAATCAGCCTGGAACACACACAAGGGAAGGCCGTGTGGTCTGGCTTCACCTACCTGCATGTAGCCGCCGTAGGGTGGACGCCCGTAGGACATGGGCCCAGGGGAGTTGAAGGTGGGTCCAGGCATATGCGACATTTTTCGAGTGATGTAAGCGTCGTCGTAACTTGGTCCTCGCATCATCGTGCCTCAGTTGCTAGCGACACTGTGTGGACTGACAACACCTCGCGGCCCCGCTCCTAGCGCCCACTGCCCGGCCTGCTGCTCCCGAGCCCTGCACACACCACAAACACCTATTTTTGGACCCTCTGCCCGCTGCACGTCACTTCCTCCACCATCTTGAAATAGCTACCTGCCAGCGCCCCCGGCCTCTCCTTCACGCCGCCAGCCACGCCCCGTGCGGCCAATCACAACTCATATTTTGTTGTTCATGGACGATGGACGCCGGTAAGAGGGTAGGAAGGGGGGGGGGGGTGGATTGCGTGCCACCCGTCCGCCGCTGCCCCCACGCCTGCCCCGCTGCTGCCGCCGCCGCTGCCCCCACGCCTGCCCCGCTGCTGCCGCCGCCGCTGCCGCCCCTCCGTCACTCGCTGCTCCTGACCCCAGCGATGCTGATCACTTGTAGGTCTCAACACGCCTTTCCTACAGACTTGAAGCACAGTTGAGGTTTCAAGTGTCTGACATTGAGTGACAAGAGAGATTGCATGCCATTCTCTCAGTCGCTCTCACCAAAGCCGGCTTTCCCGAACACGTCAGAAGAATTGTTTATGTATTTCTTGAAAGACTAAACAGTCACTGGTGTTGGGCAATGTTTGGTACACTTACATCACGTGTATGTTCCTCTCGGTGTAATGATGTTTGGCCGAGTGCTGGAACAACTCAAGCACGTCAGGGAAGGAGATAAGTGAGTGGCTTCTGAGTCTAGGTTACTGATAAATAGTTTATTTTTAAAGGCTATACATAATTTCTTATGAAATAGATATATGCTGTACTTCTTGTGGTCTATATACATGCTCAGCTAAAATATATGGATAGTTTTAGACAAAAACTACCTTTATTTTTCTCTGGGTATATATATATAGTTTTTTGGATATACATTATTAATAATACCAGCACCTCTCACACCCACGGCAGACTTCCGCCTCTAGCACACAGGCAGGAATTTCCTCAGCACTGTCGTCACCAGAAACACTGCTGTTTGTTGGCTTTTTTTGTGCTTATCCCAATAATTTATGCACCAACACACGTACGCACGCACGCACGCACACACACGCACACACACACACACACACACACACACACACACACACACACACACACACACACACACACACACACACACACACACACACACCGCTTTGATCAAACAACTGCCAGGTAACATCATCATCAGGCACAGCGCCTTTCAGACCGTCACATTTGCTTCGTTCGTCACACATTCAATACACAAATTTTGATGATTACGATGACACTCTTTGCTGGATTCTGTCTGTTCCATCCCCTCCCTGAAATTTCAATATTTGATTACCAGGCAGTTACGTTCTGTTTCTCCACGCCTCCCTGCCTCTCCCTGGCGTGCCCCTTCCTCGCGAGGCAACAGGGGACTAAAGCGCAGCCCCAAGACCACCATCGACTGCTTTGAGTGGTGAGGGTGATAAATGATCCCACTGAAGGTTGAGTGTACCCGGTAGTGAACAGAGAGGCTCATGACAAGACCCGTATTCTGAAACGCTTAGTTCTCTCACTTCGACAGATTTCCAAGGCCCAAGGGACAACTAGCCGGGTTTTCAAGACAGTTTCTCCCTATAATAATCTAGAAATCTTGCCAGTCTATTGATAAAACCATAAAAATATCCTTAAAAAACATTATTATCTTCACCTAAAGCCTTTGGGAAGTAGTGATGGTGAGGGAGCTAAGCGTTGAATACGGGCAAAAGTCTCGTCCAGCCCTTCAGCGGTGCCCGGGAACTGAGGCCATGAGCAGCACATCCCACAAGATTCACTCGCAGTAGCTCCGTGTAGCGAGGGAGTGGGTGTGTCTCAGTAACTCATGTATGTGTTTGCATGTAGGGGGAGGGGGGGGTCTGTGGTACGGAAACAAGGCATAAATTTTGTTTCCTTCTCCTTTAAAGTGATGGAGATGAATAGGTAGATTCTTTGTGTTTTGTGTTGCTGTTTTGAGATTGTTGGTAAGTTGTGTTGATCAAAGGTTTATTAGTTTATCTATTTTTTTATTGTTTGGAAATCGAGGTATTCGTAGTTTGATGCGGTGTGATTGTTTCCGCGTGACAGATATGGAAATGGTGTATTGGTTGTGTGGTATTCATGTTAATGCCACTTTTCATGACAGCGAAATATTCATGGATGGTAAAACGTGTTACCTTCACATACTTTGGGACACTGAAAACTATGTACTATGTATGTGTGTGTGTGTGTGTGTGTGTGTGTGTGTGTGTGTGTGTGTGTGTGTGTGTGTGTGTGTGTGTGTGTGTGTGACTGTTTGGTGTAAGTACATGGCTGCCTAAATTTGAGTTGTCTACGAACGTTTACTTCTACATCTATATTTGGCACTTTATTTATCCTTGGCTTCTTTGGCGTCCTTCTGCTCCTTTACTTCCTTGGGTTCCTTGGGGTCCTTGGGCCGCTCAGAGGGATTGGGAGCGTCGCACCAGGTGGACCCCGACCTCCTGCACCCCTCAAAGACATCATCAAACACCTCGTCTCGGTTCAGGATGGCGGCGAAGAAGTAACTCTGTGGGTGAAGCGGGGGTGTCACTGGACAGGTTTAGATAAGAGACGGCTGCGTAGGGACACTTTTACGTCGCACCTTTAAAGTTACACGTGTTTTTAATTGTGTATCTATGGTTGCAGTGACAGTTTAACAAGTTTTATGTGTTTTTTTACAGGAAAACACTAGCGGGAACCCAGCTAACCATTTCTGTGTCATTAACAGTTGTGGTTGGAGAACAAAGCGTTTCTCAATAAGGGTCTGGATAGGACAGGGCAGGTGGGAGGTGGCTCTCTCGACACTGGGCTTGGTAGGAGTGAGTGAAATGAATGGGACTGGCACGGATGAAGACAAATTTAGTTGGATTAGAGATAGATGTGGTTAGGTAACGTCAAGTCTAATTGCCTTAGTTAAGGAAGAGTAAACGGTTGCAGGGAAGACAAAAGGCTTAAATGGCGAGATAGAATGAGAAGGCTGACTAGGGTGGCTTGAAATAGACGAGCAGCTGACGGAGACAGGTGGAGAATGTTGTGGAAGATATTTTTTCTTGAAGCAAAATCTTAAAGGGAAATGGTGATGATGAAGAGGGGAATGATGATGATGATGATGATGACGATGACAAGGAGGGTGTGAAGGAGGAGCAGCAAGAAGAAGGAAAAGAAGAAGGAGAAGAAAAAGAAGAAGAAGAAGAAGAAGAAGAAGAAGAAGAAGAAGAAGAAGAAGAAGAAGAAGAAGAAGAAGAAGAAGAAGAAAAGGAGGAGGAGGAGGAGGAGGAGGAGGAGGAGGGACAAGACTGATTGGATATTATCTTATTTGCTTTTTAGGTTTCAATTTGGACGGAGCTTAGAGTAAATTTGTGTGGATCTGATATCTATTTAGGACTGGCTGGTTCTGTGACTCTTTTGTTGAATTATTCTTTTCCCCCTTCTCGGTATTTCCTGTTAGGTTTCCTTTTGTTTGGGTTTGTTTGTGTTGGTGAAGGGGGAGGAGCCTCGGGTGTGTTAAATGGACAATGCAGGGATCGGTAATTTATAAGGGAGACAAGTTGATGTATGCATTCTTACTTCTAATTTTATTTATCTGTGTTTATTTCGTATGTTTATTGTCTGAAAAATATTGAAGTCAAGACTGCTATTTTTTTGTAATTTAGTGTTTGATGATTTCTTTGTCATTTATCCATTAATGCATGGGACTTCCTCATTGTTTTTATTCATTTTTACATTATTATCAGTATATGGTAAACTTATTTTTCTATTACTATTCCTATCGTTATTTTTCAAGATTTTTTTTTAATAAGTCTACATTTAGGAAGGCACTGAAATCATACCATATAAACAACTTTCAATATCTATATCATCACCACTACTACCGATCTTTTTACGTTCTCATCACACTAACCTTCCCATCCACAGACACCTCGATAGCCATGCCGCCTCCAGGGATCCACGGGTAGCTGTTGGCCTTCTCCACTCTCACCTCCTTCAGCGGGAACTTCAGATTCTTGACGGAGTGACTCTTACTTCTCTCAAAACACAGGAAGCTGCCGGAATATAAGTAGGCAGGTGAGGGTCTAATTTGAATTGTATTAGGTGTGATGGTGATATAACGTGGGTGACAGTGTGTGTGTGTGTGTGTGTGTGTGTGTGTGTGTGTGTGTGTGTGTGAGTGTGTGAGTGAGTGAGTGTGTGGATGGCTTTGCCGCGTGCATGGCGTGTCAGTGATGAATGGACGTATTTCCTAAATGTGAATGAGCCTTGAGAACAGAAGGGATGTGTTAAAGGCTGCCTCTGTCCTCTGGTGATGGCGTGAAAGGTGAAATGAGTCGGAAATGACATGGAGGGTAAGGCAGGTGGGTGGTGGCAAATAGGTGGTCACGTCAGCACCTGGTGGGGGGAGAGGCAGAGGGGATGCGGAAAGAAACATTAGGGTTCCTTGAGTATAAAGTCAATACATAGACTAAAATATAGATAAAAGGAACACCTACCATTAACTCTGGTGAAATACTCATATTTTTGCAATCAAAATAGAAGTAAAGTGTAAATGTATAGATCTATTCAACTATACATTGAGTGGTTAAGGTAGATTATAGTTTGAACACTGAAAAGCATGTTACCATTTACATTACTTGAAGGGAGAGAAGATCTTCGAACAGTAAAACAAATTAATAAGAAAATAAAAGCAGACTAAATAAGAATTTTAGTAACTTTGAATTGGTTCTGTATCTGTTGTGAGATGATGAATAACTGGGGTTCAAAAGCTCAAATAAGAAGACATACCACAATATCACCATCCTTACGTGATAAGTGTCGACTAGCGGGTTGAGGGAGTGAGGGGACGCGATGAGCAGCGCAGTGGCCCGCCCCAGCACACCCACACACACTTACCGCGATAGAGCGCCGTTCAGACACCAGTGACTTCCTACCGTACTGAGGTTAGACTATGTTGAAAGATTATGATGAATTCGAGTTTGTGTTTTATTTTCAGGACTAGATTATTATTACGGCGACACAGAGTAACCGGGACAGAGAACACCTGATGATTAGTGTGATATTTGGTATTGCTCTACGGAACGTCACAACACTGCCACGAGCTGTGTGAGGGCCTCATGGCGGGTTAGCAGGTCTAGGGTCGAGATAATGATACTCGGTCAGCTAGGAAACGACGAATGTTTGTTATCACACGACAGCAACGACAAAACATAGAAGTCTTTGTCTGACAGCACAGTGTACGATGTTAACGAAGAACAAGACGAAGAGGTAAAAGCGTAAGTAAGTTAGTTTAGCGTCACATCAACGTGCAACAAAATGATCACAAGTCAAACGTTTAGAGACCAAGTTAGTTCAGTTTGCCTTCTTTGCTTTAAGGTGAGTCAGGCGACCATCTCACTCCAGGTCAGGTGATAAGTATTGCCACACCACATCGGGGACTCAGAGATCACTGAACCACCGCCTCGGGTCCCACTCAGTCACACAGCGGAAAAGACGCGATCGTTCAGCTTATCGATCACTGATGTTCTCGGTTTGGCCTCATCTGTACTGAGCGACTTTAGCATAGTAAGGCAGGACCTCTTTTGCTTTCCCTTATCACTCTCCTGCTCTGTTGATCCCTCTGCCTTGACTCTCTTAATATCTGGGGAGGAGCAGAAAACGTTTGTGCCTTCATCTCCAGACGACTCTGTCTGTAACTCGCATTGCTCGCTCAGGGAATGCAGCAGTGCCCCCTTCGTGTTGGACAGAGAACGGGGCTGGTTTTCTTTGGCCTCACTCAGGGTCTTCCACGTTTGATGGGACAACTCTCTGCGTTTGGTTAGCTTGGGGCTGCCCCTTGGCTCCCACGCCGGGAACAACAATTTCGATGGGATGATGGGCTCTTGATCGTCAACGTTCTCCAGAATCTTCTGTAGTTCCTGCAAGTCGTCCTCCTTTTCTTCCTTCGCTTCCTTTCCCTTGTTTGATTTGCTTATGTTGAGGAAGCTGAAACCAGAGGAGGTGGAGGCGGTTTCTGAATAGGTCCTGGTGAAGGCGCTCTTTTTGCTGCTGCTCTCCGTTGTGTGTTTGGAGGAGAAAGACGCAGAGGCTCTCACCTTCTGGCCAGTCTTCGGTCTGTGCGTCACTGTGAGTTTGCTAGTGGGCGGCGAGGCTGCAATTTTGTTAGTAGGCATTGTTAGTTTGGTAGAGGTGAGCGGTTTCTCCTGCTTGCCTAACCTGTTGGTGAGGTAGAGTCGACCATTCTTAAAGGCGGAGGTAAGGGATCGGTCTCGGTTGACTAAGGTGCAGCGTCGACCACTTTGCCAGCCTGGAGGGAGGGAGAGAGGGGAAATAATGCGTGATCACTAGAAACAAGAATAAGAAGTATGTGTGCCTCACTTCTTGTGTTGAATTAAATATATCAGAAACGATAATTTTTTGCATTTCTTTCGTCTTCTGCTATATAAGAAAAGTGTCATGCCAGCTGTGTCTGTTCTGAATTAATACACTAGTTACACTCTTTCCTCCAAAACATGTAGCTCCTTACATTAAGGAAAAATGGAAATATGACTGCAAGAGTCATCCGGTGGGAAAAAATATGTAACTGGAGTGAAAAAAAGTAATTCCATCTTGTTGCCTGAGGAGATGTGAAGAGCTCCATCTTAATAAACATTTCTGAAGGGAAGTAGATAAGCTGGAGGGAAGATTTAATATACCGTTAACTGTGATATTACAACATTCTGGTTATGTGTGTGTGTGTGGGATGGGCGGTGTTTATGTAAGAAGGATAATCATTGCCGTCATCATCATCATCATCATCATCATTACAGTTATGTTCTTTTGTGAGGGAAGAAAACTGAAATATGTATAATTAAACACCACACGACTATCATTAACGTGTAACGGAATTCACTTGTATCATTGGTCCATTAATTGTCAAGGTTAGTGTGCCATTGAACATATCAGTAATTATGCCGCGGTTAGAGAACGGTATTGATAATGCTGGATAATGAAGCAATTGTGGTGTAATAAAGGAAGTGATGCATTACAATTATCTGAACACATCTCATATAAAATTGACTTTAATGACGTTGTTGATTAGAGCTATACTTAACACACCTACAGCCTGCAACCCACAACCTGTAGGCTGAACCATGCAACCGGTTGTCCGTAAACTCTCATTAAACGGATCATGTTTTCCATCTCACATCAAAGAAAAATGCGACATCAAACATTTTGGGGGTAATCTCTCTCTCTCTCTCTCTCTCTCTCTCTCTCTCTCTCTCTCTCTGTGACGAGCAATTATTTTCCCTGTATATCGTAAATCATGACAAATATTTGTGAAGGCTACAACAAGTGCTTTTTTGGGAATGTCATTTGCGTAGCACTGTGGCCTGAAGACAGAAGTGGAATATATGATCACTGGGTCCGTTCCGTTCATCAACCACTTTATTAGAGAACCAGTTCCTTTCCATTTCTTTCCTAAACCTAAATTTCTCCAGCTTTAACCCATTATTTCTTTTTCTGTCCGGGTTATTGATCTTGAGAACCTTACTAATGTCTCTTCCTGGCTGTTAAAACTACATCCACCACTACATTTCTTTTGGGCTTCCGTAACACCAACGCGTAGTGTATGTGTAATGATTATTGAATGAATATGATTTTCTGTTCATTACGGAGTCGTATTCTGAAACGCATTTTCTTTCTCTAGGGTTGTTTTCAGAGGCCAACGGGTTGATGAGTATGTTATTAAGTTCTTTTCTTCTTTTGAGGGTAAAGATTCGTCGCTGAACTTTCCCAAACTCCCCCCAAACTTCCTTGAAAACGTTAACACCTCATACTATAACGACAAAATTATTCCAGATCAGACTCAGAAACATTAATACGGAACTTTATTTAATGGGAGAAAGCGATATGCCATCCATTAATTGGTAAGAGAGTGTACTTATTGTCTTGGTGTGATGTGAGAGCGGCATTCAGACCCGAAGCCACAGACACAAACAGCCAGCAGTGAGCATCGATTTCAATTTGCAGGGAGAACCTTCCGTCGTGGCCAATTCTACTATCCAATTTACTCTCCCCGCTGCGAGGAGACATTCAGTACGGAAGAAACTCTTATTTAGGAAACCACATCACTGCTCTGTTCTTCCTAAATTCGTATTCCCAAACATTTCCGGATCCTATACGGAATGCTTTTCAGACTCCACTGGGAATATTCTTTTTAGGGTCTTTTCATGATGAAATTCTAATTCAACAAAGATTTCACATCGTTAGTAAAAAAAATGTAGTGGGAAGCCGAATAATAATGTATTTGGGTTCATTTGTATCCTCAAACATTTCCGGATACTATGTGAAATACTTTTTAGACTCGGAGATATTTTTTCAGGACTTTTCACGATCAAATATTCATTCAACAAAGAGTTTACATCGTTAGTAAAGAAAATATATAGTTGGAATTCGAATAATCATGTGTGTGAGTTCAACAACACGAGCGAAATAATCCAAAGTATCATAAAACGTTGGGTTTAGTTTATAAATGTGTAATGGAGCACTTTGGGTTTTATTCTGGGAGTAGAGGGAGTCATAAGTGAGTGCAGGTGAATGGCAGGGGTGGATGGGGGTGTTGAAGGTCGTAAGTAAGCAACACACCTGGTAGCGGGGTCTCCGTGGGGGGAAGGTTAAACAGCTCCAGGAAGGACGAGAGGTCTGGCGAGGAGTTGCCATTGTCACTGCGGTTCTGTAAGTTAATGAGAAGGTTAGTCTTTGGGGCGACGCAGCGTGACCGTGTTGCTGGGGTGGTTGTGAGTGTTTGTTGTTTGTTGTGGTTACTATTTTTTTCGTATTATTGTCATTATTATCAGTATCATCATCATTAGCATTAACATTAGTATTGTTACTATTATCGTCATTAGTTATAGATATTGTTCCCAGAATCTTGCATGCATATTTGAAAAGTTAGTATGAGGCATGATATGTTCAGCAAGTAATGTTTGTTACCATGAATATGTATTTAGAGTTATGATGTGAAATTCTAGGTTTCGTTTTTAACATTCTAGAATAAATGAACCAGCAACATCTATACTTCAATCTTCAAACAAAGTCATTATAATCGTGATTCTCATTAAAACACAATGGATACCACTTGTTAAATGGATAGATGATACCAGCCTACCCTCTGGGACTGACACATCCCTCCCTCTCCTTTCCCTTGCAGAGCCCACCTTTTCCCCGCGCCGCTCCAGGTCAGCGTCGGTGGGCAGTGTGTCCCAGAGCCTCGAAGTGGTGTCATACTTGAGGCGGATCCTCGGGTAGCGGAAGAAGACGAAGTCCATAACGAAGAACTTGAGTCCCAGGTAGATGCCAGTGATGGTGAAGAGCTGGGCGGCGGGGAGCAGCACCGAGGCGATCAGCAGCAAGCACAAGAACAGGTAGAGGCGCTGCGTGGCCTCGTGCTCCCACAGGCAAAGGCTGCAGATAAATAGTACTTGATGACATCAAAAGAAAAAGGCAGGTGTTGTGATGAGGTGTTCTCGTGTGTGTGTGTGTGTGTGTGTGTGTGTGTGTGTGTGTGTTTCATGGCTAACTTTTATTTGTAACTGAATTGCTTAGTTTGCAGCTTTTGCTGGAAAACATGAACCAAAAACGAATACAAACTAACAAATATTGAAGTATGTCATGTAGAAAACAAAGTCTCAATTATTCTGTGATAAAACTGTTTGGTCACACATTTTTCAACGCGCACCTGTGCTTTTTGTCTGTAATTTTATTCCCGAGTGCGCCATCCGTTAATCGGGTTTTACAACTGTGTTTCACATCCACGTTCCACTTGTTATAGCATTTGCAGATCTAATTCTACTGACTCGAGTTTTTTATGTCCAATTAACCAATGATATTTTCTGTATGTATCTTGTAAATTCGTCAACTAGACTTCATTAGTGTGTAACTTTAAAAAGGTTTTTGACAACATCCTCTTATTCTCTCTCTCTCTCTCTCTCTCTCTCTCTCTCTCTCTCTCTCTCTCTCTCTCTCTCTCGTCTCTCTCTCTCTCTCTCTCTCTCTCTCTCTCTCTCTCTCTCTCTCTCTCTCTCTCTCTCTCTCTCTCTCTCACTTTTTAACTTTCTCAGCTGCATTAGACACCGCGCCCAACTGGTTCTGGACGCGACGAGCCACCTGCAGTACCAGAGCAAACTTGTCTCCCAGCCCCGCCTCTCCAGCCGCCATGTCCACCGCCTCGCCGCCCTCCCGCCGCCTCAGCCGCCGCAGAAAGATTTGGGTCCATCCCCTGCAAGTGGCGTGGAGAAAATCGAAAAATGTCGAAGCGTTAGGAAAGAAGAAAGTCTGTTTGAAGTTTACTGGTAGAGGAACAGGTGAGCGAAAATGTGTGAAGGATGTAAGAATTTTTATGGATTTTTTTCGTGTGATTCCTTGTCATGGTCATGTCCTAGAATGGAAATGTCTACCAACCAGAGTTTTTTGATAAGTTTCTTCTTTTTTATCCCTTGCAGTTTTTACATTCGCTTTTAGAGTAACTTTTTTCTTAACACATTATGGATCTTGGCTTATCGTCCTCACCTTTTCTTCAGGTAGTTGAAAGAGAGTTTGAGAATGCCCAGAAGTAGCACGAGGGTCAGGAGCCAGCCGAAGAGGACGCTGTAGAGGTAGATGAGGAGGGCGAGAAGTGTTGCTGAGGGTGACTCCCACCTGAGGAGAGACGTGACCACCGCCGACAGTTCCGTCAAAGGTCGCATCACGCAGCCAAACCTCAAGATGTTCTCCTTCAGCCTGTGAACCAAACCCTCATTACCGACATGTGCTCCAGTGCGTCCCTCAAGCACCTTTGGCTCAAGGGCGCTTTTCATCTGCAAGGAGCTTGAAAGACACAGTGAAAGTGGATACAAGTGAAAGGTGCAGAAATCCATTACTCTTGTACACTGTGCTTTCATTTCCTTCTTCACAAGACCGACTAAAAAGAACTCGAAAGACACAGTGAAAGTAGATACAAGTGAAAGGTGCAGAAATCCACTGCACTTGTACACTGTGCTTTCATTTCCTTCAAGTGGTTTCACAAGACCAAGAATAATGTTGCAGTTAACCAAAGTATAGGTAAGCTTTCCATGTGTTTGTGTAAATTGATGAATATTGACAGTGTATTTGATCATTTTATAACATTTTTCTTTTTTTTCATCTTGTTGTTGGATAAGTGTAATATAACGAAATCTCATGTTACAGAAAATTTCAAGTAATGACGTTTGTGAGGCAGACGGCAAGCCCTGGTCATGGTGTCTCTTTCCTTGCTGGTGTGGTAAGTACTCACTAATGTTTTGTTGTGGAGTTTGGTATTCATTGTCACTCTACATATGCAGTGGCCAAGGCAAGTGATTGGTATATGTGTGTAACTTTGAAAACTGGAAAATGTCTACAGTTTTTGTTTTGATATTTTTGACTGACAACCTGGAGTGCAGAGTATAAGAAAAAACGATGAGTGGAGCGAGACTTGTGTTCCTAACTGTGCTAATCAAATCTCGTGATGTGTGAGTGTTATGGGAAAAATATGTCTGTAATGGGCACTGCCAAAAACATTCGTCCATTATCCCAGTGCTCTATTAAAAATACATATTTCATCACGTGAACTGGCTGCACTAGTCTGGTATTGCGTTTTAGTTTCGTGCATATTTTTATTTGCGCTTTTGCAGTATTTGAGTTTTGTGAGTGAATTTTCTTTATCTATATGCTATATTGAATAACTGCAATCATCTATCTATCTATCTACCTATCTATGTACCATCTATCTATCTATCTATCTATTTATCTATCTGTTTATCTATCTATCTCTATCTATCTATCTATATCTATATGTCTATCTATCTATCTATCTATGGATTATTAGGAGTTGAATTTCTCTGTCATTCCTTCTGAACATTTCTTAAGTTTTTCGTATCTTATGTTGGACCTGCACCGACTACTTGACTTATCTTTGTGTGTTGCATTATTTGCACCCAATGGAAGGATGTAGCGATGTAACTGATACATGGTCTCATATATATATATATATATATATATATATATATATATATATATATATATATATATATATATATATATATATATATATATATATATATATTTGCTGGCACATGCTGAGTTGCGCGTTGTCTCGCTGGTTTATCCACCAAGTTGGATTTAAGTAGAATCGTGCAGACAAACCAGTGGATCTAACAAGCGCAAAGTTATCGAGCAAGAAAAGCTTGTAGCAGAAGAAATGAAAACACATAAACAAGCAAGAAAGCAAGTAATGTGTGCTGAGAAAGAAAAGTTTTACCAATATACACTATTTGTTGGTGAGTGTGGGCGGGATGAGGGCGGCACCTTAACCTTCACTCACTTTTTGACGGTCAGCGGGTCACCCTCTGGGTCACCGTCAGGCTGCTCCTCCTCTGCCACTTCAGAGAAATCCCTGAGGAGCTCTCCGATCGCCGTCACCACCTGGACCTCCATCCTCCTCCACCAGGGATCCTTGGGACTCACCACGGTGGGCGCTATTTGCTCCGCGGACATCGGTGATAT
The DNA here is from genome assembly GCA_020233015.1 of Callinectes sapidus. Classification (NCBI taxonomy): domain Eukaryota; kingdom Metazoa; phylum Arthropoda; class Malacostraca; order Decapoda; family Portunidae; genus Callinectes; species Callinectes sapidus. The sequence goes on from CM035179.1 coordinate 8,243,822, forward strand.
CTTTTGTGGCAAACCCTGGTCCAGCTCACCGCTAAGGTCGCGCAGGAGGCCTGGGGGGAGGAGGACGGTGGTGGTGGTGGTGGTGGTGGTGGTGGTGGTGTTGTGTGTGTGTGTGTGTGTGTGTGTGTTTGACTGATCTGTTTGTCTATATTATATACAGTAAGAATGGAGAAGCACAAACTTCAATATTGTCAGGCATGAAATAATAATTTTCTTCCTCGTGTGAGTGTCAGATGCAGTATTACAGGATACCTCTTGTTTGTTTATGCGACACCCTGCCGCCCCCCACGATACACCGCCATGTCTCCTTACCTCTCTCGCCGTCATCAGAGTCACTTTCTTTGTCCCTAAAGGTGTCTGGCCACAGGCTGGAGGCGGAGGAGGCAGCGGCACCGGTGGTGGTGGTGGTGGCGGTGGTGATGGTGGGAGTTTCGGAGCCTGAGACGCCTCCTGGTGCAATCGCGCTGTTTAGCGACGCCAGAAACTCAGACTGGTCGAGGGACTTGCTTTTCTCGAGGCCGCGGCGTTTCCAAGCGAACCTTCCACGTGAGGAGCTTCTGTAATGGACGTGAATAGCTGGGCTAGAACGTACACCACCTATTTAACTTACTGTATCCAAGGGCACACACACACACACACACACACACACACACACACACACACACACACACACACAGTTCCATTAAGCTAGATTGCGGTCTCCACTTTATGATGATAAGTGACCTTAATGGAGTGGCGTCCCAGCTGAATGATTGACCAAAATAATAGCTTGACTTAATATTTTATCTCTATTATTGAGATACGAGTTTACTTGGTACAGACACACAATAGCAGCAGCAGCAGCAGGAGGAGGAGGAGGAGGGGGAATGCTCATGGCTGCATTATACGGTACTCTGGAATGTTCTCTGATGAAGGATGCACAAGGAGGGAAGTGCTTTGTTGGAAGTCGTTACTCACCTGGTTTTGTTGCCTGGTCGCCAGTGGGTAGTAATGGAACACAAACACGTCCGTTTACCCCAATTAAAATCCCCAAAGGACCCGTAACCCTCCCCATTATCTAACGCGTATTTTGGCGTGTGTGGGGGACGTAATTACCTGCATTATGTTTTATTAGCGATTTTTTGAGCGTTTATCGCAATCCATTTCTCTCCCTTTCTTCAAAAAATATTTATTAATGCAAGCGGAAAGGAGATGACAAAGGCAGGAGGATTAAGAGAGAATGCAGCTCAGAGATGATTTATTTTCTGACCTAACGAGGACACGAGGGAGTGAAGGGGGTGATGCGCCTCCTGAAGGTGCTGTTGGCATATTTGACTGAATTCATTAGCAGCTTTTGTGCCATTTTTTTCTTCTGAATGTGTGTTTTGTGTTTAGTTTTAACACATGAGAGGAGATTGTAGTGTGTTGTGTTGCACTGTACTGTGGGAAGCAATGATGGTTTGTACACATTATTATATAGTACAAGGGATATATATATATACTTGATCCCTATCAACATCTACTTACGTGTACTCTAAGGGAAAGGAATCTCGTCTACTTAAAAAATAACATAATACGTGCCAGAAAAAGCGGTTGGTGGAAGGCTTGATGCATATAGACAGACAGACGAACAGACAGACAGACAGGCAGACAGACAGACAGGCAGGCAGACAGACGGAGACAGATAGAGGTAGAGACACTAACTCAACAACATCAAATGGAGAACTCGACTTGGGATTGGCTGCTTCTCCTCCGTACTTTACATTCTGATTGGTTGAATGTTCGAGGGACGAGGACGACCTCTGACTGAGCTTCTCATCCCCCTGGAGGCGCAGTCTGTCGGCCACCGGGGTCGGGGGCGGACCGGGGCAGCTCTCCTCCACCTCGAAGGACTGGGTCTTGTGCATTTGGTTAATTCTCTTTCTTATCCGCTGCGGCAGGCTGGCAGGGAACGGGTTAGTGGGGTTAGTGGGTTACTGTGTTAATGCCGCCTGTGTAGGGTCAAGGGCAAGGGAATTGTGGGTAATGTGGTCAGTGGTCTAGTAACAGAGAGTTCACTTCCATTGTGTTTAGTGTTTTCCTTGTTTTTCTGATGTTTTTTTCTCATAATTCTTAATCAGATTCATGTCTATCGACCGTCAAGTTGTGTAAGGATGTTGACAGCAGATCAGGAAACTTTACGTTGAGGGAAAACACAGACCACAATGGAAGTGAATGACCGATGACTGCCACTGCACGTACATGCTTCTTGGGTTACTTCTCGGTGCTGTTAGTATCGTGGTGTTAGGACACGAGCACATGTCACTCGACCTCATGCGTGCACACACACACACATACACACACACACACACACACACACACACACACACACACACACACACACACACACACACACACACACAGAGACCATTCGTTAGGTACAATTCTGAAAACCATTCTTCTTCATAAAGTATTGAACCACAAGTTTGGCGAACTCTGCCAAAGTTTCTTGTGTATCGCCCCTTCTTTTTCAGCGGCGTGGTAAAAGGCCATGGCCATTTTTGAGGCAGCAAACTAAAGACTCAAAGAGGAGAGTTGCTTATCAGTAACTTCAGAGGAAAAAGGAACATAAGACAAACAAAACAGTAAACTCAGCGTGTTGAGGTATTTTTCTCTTTCTTATGTCTTCAATCATTTTGAGGGAAGATCATTGTCCACTCAACATAAGAAACATTACCATTGTATCATTGAGCTTTAGAATGGATAATTACAATAGTATAGGATCTGATTTCAGTAATTTCAATTTAATCTTAACAAACTTTCAATCTTTTAGAAAAAATTTCTCTGTGGGTCTTTTATAACCGTCTATTATTTTCCCCTTCTTAAATAAAAATAAATGAATAAATAAGTAAACAAGTAAATAAAAATAATTTACAGGCGGCGTATTGTTACTGACGATTGGTAGTGTCAATCATTCATCTCGTACTTCGCTTACTATATCATTTACACGTACAAAAAAACACACACACACAAATACCGAATTATATCTGATATAATATCTTACCTTGGTGACTTATCTCCTGGAGGCAAACTTTTCTCCCTTGTGTGCCTGTCCCTGTCTCTCGCCTCCCTCTCACTCCTCTCCCTGTCCTTTGCTTCCTTTTCCTGCAGCCTCTCCATCAGTATCCTGCTTTTCTCCCTCTCCCTCTCCAGTTCCTGCCGAAGTTGCTCGGTGGCACTTGCATCCCTCAGGGCCTTGGCTTCCTCCGCTGTTGACGAATAGTGTGCATGAACAAGGGAGCAAGGGAGGCTGACAGACAGATTGACAGACAGACAGAGGTGGAGCGAGCTAGAGACAATTAAACGAGTAGAAAATAATGATAAAATGAAAAAGTCTGTCTTGTTTCCGTTTAATCAGGAGATTTGAGAGTTTCGACATAGAAAATGAAAAAAAAAAAAAAAAAACAGACGTATCTGCAACTCATCAACTTGTTTCTCATGTTCCCCCTCGGTTATCATTTCCTTGTTAGCGGAGTAGCAAGGCGGGTTAATCGGAGCAGGAAGCGTGAAGTAAAGGGGAGAGGAAACGTCAGACAGGTAAACAAAGATAATCTGTTAGGGATGAATGAAGATTAAAAAGATAATTAATGAAAGGTTTATAAGGTCAACGAGTGTACCCTTAAAAGAGGAAAGACAATGAGTGTAACGAAGGATAAGGATAAAATAAAGATCCATAAATATATCATACAGAAATAATGCACTATAAATATATGAAAAGCAATCGTAAATGAAAGGGAAATTATTTTGATGACGTTTTTGTACCCAGTATTGCCGGGCTTAATGAGCTTAACGAATCCACTTCAGAGCGACCCCGCCTCGGGAAATATTCTGCATCGTAAAATTCTGTCTGCTTCGAAATTCACGAAAGAAACACAAAGGAATACAAATGAAGAGCAGACAACACGAACAGGAAGAGAAGGAAATCGATGACGAGAAGAAAGATTGGAAAAAGGTAGTGGACGAAGGGAACAATGAGAAAGAGAGAGCGATGATAGATAAGGATGAGAAGGAGTAAAGTCAGAAAACAGCTGAAAAGGAAAAAGAAACAGATAACAGAAAACAGAAGAAAAAGCGAAAGACATTAAAAAAGAAGAGCAAAAGATGGGAAAAAAAGGCCAATAAGAGGGAGGGATCAAGTAACAAAGACGACAAGAATGTAACTACAAAAAAAGAGAAAAAAATAACTGCTTATCAATAAAAATACGTCGAAAAAATGAAGTCATTAATACTGCTCCTCACGAGATCGCTAATTAGAAAAGTGACACCCGCCACCCGAGTCATTAGCTTTGTTATGGGAAACGATAGAAAAGAAAAAGACAGTCTCCCGCACGGATAATAGACCTTTTTTTTTTAGTCGTGTTCGAGGGAATGAAACAGGAGATTCGTTAACTGTTTTCCGTGCATTTCTCTGCTTCTTATTCCTGTGTTTGGCGTGGTGAGGAGCGGCTGAGGATGTGAGTGCCTTCATAGACAGTGCTGATCTCTTTATACAATGTGGTATTTTTACGGGAATTTGTGGGTTAAAGGAGGCCACGTAATAAAGACTTCGAATCTGAAATCCCACCCATTAGGGAACCGTTACCCCGAGTGAATGCCCAATCTCGTTGCTAGTATTCGAACCCATGCGCTTGGGGATTGCAAGGCCCCGAGCACCCTTGGTTCCACTGTACCACGGCGGTCCCCGAATGGTAGTGCAGTCATGAATTGAGAGAGAGAGAGAGAGAGAGAGAGAGAGAGAGAGAGAGAGAGAGAGAGAGAGAGAGAGAGAGAGAGAGAGAGAGAGAGAGAGTGTGTGTGTGTGTTTGTGTATCTGTAATGAAGACATCGATCTCATGACAACATAAGTTATCTGTCCACGTGCTAATGATGTTGACTTAGTGACCAGCGCCGGTGACAGTCCTAATGACACAACTTAGCGGTGATGGGGGGAAAAATGACCCTCGGGACACCCCCCGCCCCCCATGCATAATTTGTCGGCCTAAAGCTTATGTGTTGTTTTTGGGAAGGGAGATGCAGTGTGTGGCAATGACGGAGGCTGAGGGGCGGGATGGGGAACGTGGTGGTGGTGGTGGTGGTGGTGGTGGTAGTGCTGGTGGTGGTGGTGGTGGTATTGATTGCTATGTACTGCGATGGCTAGCCGGCTTTCGGGAATGAAGCTCAGGAGGGAATGAAAAAGGAGTAAATATGTATGTTGGTTTATTGTATATGTATTGTATATGAGTGTTGTTTGATGTTAATTTTGAGTGTTCTTATCTAGTTCGTTAAAAGGAGCAGACAAATATTTTCGGTATTGAATTATAGTTTGTGGGTAGAGAGAGAGAGAGAGAGAGAGAGAGAGAGAGAGAGAGAGAGAGAGAGAGAGAGAGAGAGAGAGAGAGAGAGAGAGAGAGAGAGAAAGAGAGAAACTGCATGCATTTATCTTCAATTATATGAATGATCAAAACAAAGTGAGCTGAGAGAAAGAAAATGATCACTGATTATATCTTTTTGGGGTGTGTGTTTGTGTGTGTTGCATATTCCTACTCTACAACCTGAAGGGGTGATGATCTGCTAAGTGTGGTGCCTATCAGAGTTAATCGCCTTGCCCTCGCCTCACCCTCTGCCCTGCCACGGGTGTAATAGGCAAGGCACGGTAGATCTCAGCCAGCCAGCCAGCCAGCCAATGCAGTGGGATATTTGAAGAGCGTAGTTAAGCCTGAATGAAATATCCGTCAGTCCGAAAAAGCTCAATCCGCTGATGTGAACACTGCCTAATGGACGAAAAGAATTGTGTCAGATTTACATTTACATGTCTGTGTCTGTGTCGCTTCTTTGTTAAGTAGATTACCAATGGAATGTGCCGAGAGAGAGAGAGAGAGAGAGAGAGAGAGAGAGAGAGAGAGAGAGAGAGAGAGAGAGAGAGAGAGAGAGAGAGAGAGAGAGAGAGGGAGAGAAAAAAAAACCTTTCATGAAAAGTTGATAAGTTCACCTCTAAACTAAAATTTTATCAACTTTATTTTTTTCGTAAGTTTGCCATAAGTTAGGACAGGCTGAAGCGGCGGACGTGCATGCAATATCAAACAAAGGAGTCAGTCTTAAAGTGTGCGTGTCTGGAGACCTGCTCACCCATCACGATCCTCAACACTTTCGTGGCAATGACGTTCTTCACGTTTACGAGAGGCCAAATATAGTGTAAAATGTGTCGTCGCCCTGCATTGTATCTCCCTTTTCCCCCAGACGTGCATTATGGGTCCCGTCGCGCCTTGCCCTTATCAGTGCTGTTAACACCTGTGGCTCCTCAGGCGACACCTTCAGCAATACACCTTTCCCTCACCCCTGGTAAATTCTGGAACTCACTACCTGCTTCTATATCACCAACTTCCTATGCCTTTATTCAAGAGGAAGGATTCAAGATACTTATCCCTGAGTTCTGGATAATTCTGTGGATGGTTAAGGGGACTGGCATATTAGTCAGCTTTTTATTTTCGTTGTTTTTTGTCAGCTTCTCTCTCTTGTAAAAAAATTGGCGGCTTTTTCCTCAATGTACCGTTATACAAGCGAGTCACGACTTTGCCTTGTGATGTGGACTCAATCATTTTCTGAGGAGCCACTTTGGCCTAACATGAGTCGCTGTCCCCGCGGAGGAAGGCGGCGGCGCACAGGTGGTGGTGGTGGTGGTGGTGGCGCTGCTGGAACTATAGCGTTGACGTCACCTAAACCAAAAAACATGAGTGTTTGCGATTTAAGGTTTGTTCTTGACAAGATAATTACTGAGAGTTGTTAAAAGCTTCCTTAAACGTTTTTTTTAAGTCATTTACTCTCTCTCTCTCTCTCTCTCTCTCTCTCTCTCTCTCTCTCTCTCTCTCTCTCTCTCTCTCTCTCTCTCTCTCTCTCTCACACACACACGCAATATGTATGTTATATTTGTGGACTTGAATTGTCTGGCACGAATCCAAAACGCCTTTAAGACACACTTTAACTGTGGTGTGTGAAGCGAGGCATTGGTGGGGCCACACTTCCCAAGCTGGACCGCCACCCGCACCAACTAGATTTTAAAATAAGTAAAACAAATAGAAATTGAAATATGAATCACTGTAGCAGACTCCAAGTGTGAGCTTCGAAAAAAAATGAAAATAACTACCAAGAGCCTGTGGTGACGACAATGGCACTGAGATAATTGTGTGCCCCACAAAGTTGGCTCTTCTGTCGCCTGTGAAGAGAGGCTGTGGTGACAAAAGTACGAACGGTATTGTTCCAGAGTTTATATTCACATCAAATACAGAACTGTGAACTTTACAACCTGATCAAAGCTTGCAAATTGAATACTCCACTATTTTATTAACACTTTCGTCGCAGTGCTGATGTTTGTTCTTTCGTGTACTGTTCATCTTTAACCATCACATCCCCTTCAGCTGTTGCATCGCCTGAAACACAGTCTAGGTTACAACTGCAACCGTGAAGTGATATCTGCGACGCTGAACCCTGCTCATTAGGGAAAGAAATTTCATTGCAATGGTATTGGATATTTTACGAAAGGTGAAACCTCAACAACGGGCAAGTCTTTAAAAAAAATCTTTTAACAATGCTCCTATTGTAAAACAGACTCATTCACTTGGAAGGTTTGTGGTAAATTCATGCCGTTTCTGTTTGTGAAAGGTCAGCGTTTTGTATCGGCAAAATTAAGAGCTTCGAAGAGAAATCAATTTTACATATTATTTGTTATTTTCCTTCAATTTAGATGTTGAGAATGGAATGCGTGACTAGACTGTGACGCGCCGAGAATTTACTTGATGAACGCACTTGATGGACTGTGAGAACTGCTGATGACACTCTGGTAATGAACCCGCCATCACTACCAACTCGCCTTGATTTTGAGCTAATTGTTTCTTCATGGGTATAGAAAGCCTTCCATCATGAGGGAAGCAGATCCAAAGCGCCAGACAAGCAGTACTGTGGGAGCATCATATCAAGCATCCCGCCCTGCCACTGTAAGTTTAACCGGCCCAGCATCTACCTAAGGGAGTAAATTGATCCACTCCTCCTCCTCCTCCTCCTCCTCCTCCTCCTCCTCCTCCTCCTCCTCCTCCTCCTCCTCCTCCTCCTCCTCCTCCTCCTCCTCCTCCTTCTCTTCTCTCATCCTTCTCCTCTGCGTTCCTTTGTGTCCTTCAGTCAAAATGCGCCTCTGATTTTTTTCTTTTGCGTCGAGGCTGGAAATTGAAAAATAACAACTATGTAAAGATGTATTCTTCTCCAAGATTTTAATCCAATGAGGGAAGTTAGTTTCCTGCCAGCGAACGACGGTTGACCTTTCGGAAATTGCTAGATCCTACTCACAGAAAAGAAAGATATAAAATACTTTACTACTTGTCGTTTTTTTTTTTTTTTTCTTTATCTAGCGTAACCCGATAAAAGAAATGTACAATAAGTTAATTGTTTTTGTGTGAGTTTTCTTTCCTTTTTCTTCGTGTTTTCATTTAATATGATAAATACGATAAGCTTCAGGTGGCTCTATCAGAAGAAAGAAACAGGAGAAGGAAGAAGATAAGAAGAAGAAAGAGAAGGAACGCGTGGGAAGAAAGGAGGAAACCATTAAGAAAAATACAGTCTTATACAGATGATGAAGAAGATAGAGGGAGAAGGCGAAATGATGAATTAGGACATAGAGGATGAGTGGGAAATATAATGGTGAATAAAGATGAAAACGCGATATGGTAACCTAAAGAAGAGAGTTTGGTCCGGAGGTGAGGAGAAGGGCACGGAGGACAACGTGAAAAAGAGAGACACGAGATGCGAAAGGTGACAGAATAAAATAAAGCGAAAAAGTTGGTTTGGAGAATGTAAAAGGAAAAGTAGGAAAAGAGGAAAAATGTTGAGGTACAAGAAATATAAAGAAAAAAATTGAAAAGATGATAACAGAAAAATAGCTCAGAAAAGAAATGAAGTTATAAGGTTATTGAAGAAAATATACAAAAGGAAATCACAAGAAAATAACCTTGAACTAAATCGAAAAGAAATGATAGAGAAAGATAACAAAGAAAAATAAAATATATTGACGGGAACAAGGGAAAAAGAAAGCAAGGACGGTGACACAAAAGAAATGAGAGAGAGAGAGAGAGAGAGAGAGAGAGAGAGAGAGAGAGAGAGAGAGAGAGAGAGAGAGAGAGAGAGAGAGAGAGAGAGAGAGATATATAGAGAGAGAGAGAGAGAGGGAGGTGTTGGTTCTTTATAAGAATAGACATTATAACTCGATAAAAGGCTTGGATGGATGATATGAAGGAAGACAAGGAAGTAATCATGAAGACGTAACAAGGAAGGGAACAGAAGACAAACAGTGAAGGATGACAACTTGAGAAAGAGATTGAATAAAACATACGAAGAACAAGAAAATGAATGATGGAGACGTACAAAAGGAAGGGAATAAAGAAGAAACACTAATAAATAATAACATGAGGAAAAGATTAAAGTAAGAGAAGAGCAAGGGAAGAAACCAATGAGTTTATGTAAACAAGGAAGAGAGGGTGAGAGGTCTGCTTAACCCCTTCAGTACTGTGATGCATTTTTACCATCTTCGGTCATAATTAGATGACTTTACTCACATTAAGGAAGGTCTATAGAGGTCAGAAGATGAATGGCCAAAGTCTTCATCATTTTAATCCCCACATAGGTTTCTGAAGCAGTATAATATCATCAAATAATAGGCAAAATGAATATGAAAACGTGTCGTGGTATGGGGTTAATTACATATGGAGGTGGTGCAGCCCCGAAGCTCTGCCTTGAGGAACACAACGAGACACATTAATACTCCCGCGGTAATTAAGCGGCGTCCTTGGCTCCGGCAGGTCACGGTGTCGAAAGTAGGTCGTGCCGGGATGTTGTTCTCCATGATGACCTAATTTCCAGGAATAGCGAAATGGTATGTTCAGGGAAGTCGTCTCTTGAAAGTTTGTCTTGAGATAATTTTTTTGTTTATATGGAGAAATATTCTTTGAAATTCCTTTTTGTGTTAATGTTGCGGAAGTTTTGTTAATCTTTCTTTCTGACATGACTCCTCTTCTTGTTCAGATTTATGGTGGTAATTCATGTCAGCTGCGCACACACACACACACACACACACACACACACACACACACACACACACACACACACACACACACACACACACACACTTTCATTCTCGTCTGGCTCTTCTCAGCCTTGGGAGTTGGAATAGATCAGAATAAGGATTAGATTTGTCTTGTGACGATATCTCATTTCGCGACGCAAATTTGTTTTTCTGCGCTGTCTCAATTTACCTTCGTCAGGTCTTCCCTCCCACAGACGTGCATCAACGAGATCAAGAATAGAGTTTGAACAGGAGATAGGTTGTGTCTCTTCTTCTCTTGCATTTGAATAAGTTGACATAAGTTTGTAGTATAAGCATATAGTTATAGTCATAGCTCCGTGGGCTTCCATACCTCCTGTAGCCCATTTAAACCCATGATGCATTATATGCTGAGTATTAATTAAAAAATAAATAAATAAAAGAAGCATGAGTGACTCTGAACCAAGAAAACACTGCCATACTTGAACATTGCTAACCAGAAAACGTGTAGATATCAAACTGATTAATGCTAGGAGGGGAAAGGAGAACGCTGAGAGAGAGAGAGAGAGAGAGAGAGAGAGAGAGAGAGAGAGAGAGAGAGAGAGAGAGAGAGAGAGAGAGAGAGAGAGCACGCTTCCCGTCCCTGCAGTGACTTATAGCCTCCTTTGCTGCACCATCATCAATATACTTAGCGGCGATCATCCTCTCGTGCTCTCGCCAGCGCCTCACATCGCCTCGGGGGTTTGTTAGACGCCCCTTTGTTGCAGACTCACCCAGGTGTTGGTTTTCCAGCATTACGGCCACCAGCTGTTCCTGAAGAGCTGACAGCTGCGCCTCCGTCGTCAGCTGGTCCGCATCGCCCTGAGGGAAAAAAAATACTGTGTTATGTACCGTGTGATGGACCGTTGTGCGAAAAAATTGATATTTGTAACTGAAATTAAGGAAAGTAAAGAGATTTCCTACAGTAATGAGTTGAGTATGGAGGACAGTGGACATAGGGACAGTGCGATAGGAATATAGGGAAGTGGATGGTCTCCTGCCTGTCACTCTTCCAACCTGTTCCCTAAAATTCCAACGTGAAATATTATGTTCTGCATCGATAGAAGTAAAAATTTGATGAGACAAAGTGCCAGTCCGTGAACGCGCACATCAAAGGCTCTTCATTTAGTCTATATTTACTATTTTATAAGTGACTTCGAGCGAAAATAAATGGGAATGGAATAAATTCAAAACAAAACAACACCATCAAATCTGGGAACAAATTTCTTCATTTACTTTTTTTCACAGTTTTTCTACTTTTTTTTTCAAACGCTGCCCTCCTCTGCCACTTCACCAGGACAGGGAAAGATGTAGTTTGTCGCTTCCCCAGAACTGTACGAGAAAGAAGAGCCGCCGTAACATAAAACCAAAGGGACACGGTGATAAAAATCTGCTCTCTAAATGACAAGAAGAAACAGGGAAAAGGATAAGAGAGAGAGAGAGAGAGAGAGAGAGAGAGAGAGAGAGAGAGAGAGAGAGAGAGAGAGAGAGAGAGAGAGAGAGAGAGAGAGAGAGAGAGAGAGAGAGAGAATATTAAATCAGAAAACATGAAAATCATATCGAGATGAAATTTGTCGACTGATGAAAGATAAACAGGCGGTGATGATGAAAGACATGAAAGTGAGCGAAGAGGAAGAGAGGGGAATCGAGGCAGGAAGGAAGGAAGGCGGGAAGGAAAAAAAAGAAGACCTGAAGTGGAAAGGTCAAAAGAGTTCAGAGGCAAAAGGAACAAAGAAAAGTACCAAAGGCGCGTGTAGGAAGAATCAGATTTCTCCCTTCTCCCTATAAACCTTTCCTCGCTTAACAGGAATGTAACTCACCCAGATTGGTAGCACGAGCAGCGCCATACAAACAAGTGGGGGAATTGGTATTATATTGCTCTCCCTTGCACTCCCATTCAGTAAGGGAGGGACTCTCGTATAACATAGCTGAAATTTTAAAACAATTTGAATCCGACACGGTGGAATATGAAAACCTTTTTTTATTATGATGTCGAAGTTTTCATCCAGTATCTTAACCTCTTTATTACAGGGACTCATTTTTTTTACCACGAGTTTTTAATTGACATTGGGAAGGGTCTATGGAGGTCAGAAGATTAATGGCCGGAGACTGTACTATTTCAGTCTTCACATGAATTTCTAAAGTTCTATTAAATCCACAAATAATAAGCAGAATATATATGAAAATGCGCCCCAGTACTGAAAGGGCTAAAAAAATGTCGCACTGTAGATATATTAGTATTATAATAAGGAAGCTTTTACATACGCTCTTCCTTATCACCAAAAACCTAACACACGTTCAGTCCACATCTTTACCCGCCAGAAATCTTGAAAATGTACGAAAAGTTGATACACGCAACGTTCTTCCAACGTAATCTTATATCCCAACCTTAAGAATTACGGCCTTTTCACGGCGGTCGCCAGGAATGAAGTGCGAGTCCTCCTTTGGAATGTCAGGTCCAGGAATAGAACTAATATTCTGAGAGGATTCACTTTCACCCGACTTTTGTGAGGGGTCGAGGAGGTGTCGGGTATGTAAGAATATTCGCACCTGATAAAAATGTCTTGATATTGGTTTCACTGAAGAGCATTCATCTGTAGTGTCGAGGGCAGGTGCCAAGATTGCCCATAATGTCTCTGAGCTGCAGGTGAGTTGCACGCAGCCTGTCCAAGTGCTCACTTTAAGACCGTGATTGGATTCCGTCCTAAATTTCCCGAACGAGGTGGTGGTGGTGGTGGTGGTGGTGTGGGAAGCAGCTGCATGTCTCCCCGCTGCACTTGATGCCTTCTGAGCGCTTCTTTTATGGTGTGATGTAATTGGCAGTGATTGCTCTGGTAACAGGCATTAGTTTGTATAAAAACCATCTGTTTCATCTAAATTAACTCATACACACAAATAAATTTATATGTTACACAGATTTTCGTATTAGTTTACTAGAGACTTTATATAGATTTGTTTTACATTATAGAAAAAATGAGTATATACAGAATAAGTGACTCACATACAAATGTAAGTGTGTATAGTGGACTAAGCTTTTATACCTGGTGGAATGTTATAGTTGTTGAGGAGAACTGAAGAGTATTTGTGCAACCAATGTGTGGGACAGGTAAGGGCCGGGCTGGTGTTGAGAACTACTAGCGCGCCAGATGTGTTTGAGTTTGCCAGATTCTCACCTCCATTAGGGCCAATGCGGGCTCCACAAACTCAACAAGTCAAACACAAAGATGCTACCTTACCTTGTACCCACTTACGCCGATTGGCAAATGCAGGTACTGTGATTCGTCGTAATTTCCAATGTGTGAAATTTTAATTGAGAGGCATGATTGAGGAATTAATGACACATGTACAAGATATAATGATAAGATCTATGCGATATGATATACGGGAACAGTTTCAGTTAATTTTTCCATCAGTGAGGTCTCATAAAACAGGTAATATTGTTGCGTTATGAATTTAATAGATCATTGCGGTGAAGGTGGGCGGAACATGACCTGGAAAGGTTCGCGCAAAAATGTTTAATCTGCCGCGTTATGGTTTGGGGCGCATTAATTGTAAATGTCAGAGGCATCGTGGAACATTTGAAGTTTGGCGTGAGCTGCCTCGATGGTGCTGCGTTTGGGCGGCTCATTACCCTGATGTGATATGTTGTAATGCATTGAGGCTGGGGCACATGTCGTGAAGATATTAGCTAATAGTGTTGACTGCAGCTGCCAACGGTGCAGGGCTGAGAGAAAAACTACAAAGCGTAAACACACACACACACACACACACACACACACACACACACACACACACACACACACACACACACACACACACACACACACACAGTAATTAGAAAAAAATGTGAGTGGTAAATTCATCCTCCCCTCGGGTATGATTTGTGGCGGAGTGGAAGAGAAAGAAGATAATTCAGCAGCACATGAAACTCAGCGTGGCTGGTTTTTGATGTGCAATGATTTTACAAACGTTGGTCATTAGTTCAAATCAGAGTAATTCTCGCATTTCGGCTTTTTTCATAGTCACTTTTTATGGAAATAAAGAGGAACAATCTAATAAAGAAAGTATTAAGCCGCACTGTTTTGATTTTTCCTCTTTTTTCTCAATAGTGTTCTTGACATATTATTTTTAAAGCAGAAGTCTAATAATTATACTGATATATTACACTGTAGATCAATATGAATTTTGAAACACACCATATTTGATAGTAATTCACATAAATTGCTTGCCATCGTGATTATAATGATCGTTAAACAGCAGCAACGCTAATCATTGGACTACTTACAATAGCTTATAATCGATTAAATGATGGCTCATTATATAATTAAAACTTGTGTGGGGCGAGGCGATGGATGTTAATAAGATAGCGGACCTTTACACGTCAGGGAGAGAATAGCAGGACAGCTGAGTGGTTGTTCTTTACTTTACCCTTTACTTTTTTACTGTAGGAAGGATTGTGTAGTGTTTGTCTCTCTTCACCGCTGCACACCTTTTATGAATTCATCTTTTTTTGTGTGTGTTTTTTCCCCTTTTCTTTGTGGTTATAACTTGTTTTTTCTATGTGTGGCTGGGTGGTTATCCTTCATTTTATCCTTTGCCTTTTACTGTGGAAGGATTATGTAGTGCTTGTGTCCTTTCATCACTCCACGCCTCTTATGATTGTATCTCTCTTTATGCTTATGTTTCCATCTCTTTGTGCTTATGATTCGTTCTCTCTATGTGTGACTGAGTAGTTGTTCTTCACTTCACCGTTTTCCCTTTACTGTAAGAAAGATTATGTCGTGCCTGTGTCCTTTCATCACTCCACGCCTCTTATGACTCCATCTCTCTTTGTGCGGATCGTAATTATTCTGACACTGACTGATCCTTCTGCACGAGTCTTTACACACTGGACTCCTATTACACTCAGGTCAACTCCCACACATCCACGAGGGAATAGGATTGCTTTTTTGCTTATGTTCTGCAATTGCCTCTATAGAACACGAGCCTTTGTACTGAGAGAGAGAGAGAGAGAGAGAGAGAGAGAGAGAGAGAGAGAGAGAGAGAGAGAGAGAGAGAGAGAGAGAGAGAGAGAGAGAGCAGTATTATCCCCCCTTTCCTATATCTGCATTCTTAGTCTCCCCTTCTTTTTTTCTCTTCCTCTTTTCAGTCATTATGATATTCTTCGTGTGGTGTGTTTTTCAAGGGCATTCACCAGCCCCGCGGTGGTCCTGCATCGGCTGCACCAGGGAGGTCGGCACCCCGTCCCTCCTTTCATTAATATTATGGCGTGGGGGAAGGGAAGGTCTTACTGAACTCAGTTACTTTACTCACTCTTTTCTTTGTTATGCTTTCAATGTCGCTCCTCTCGTATTCTTTAGCAATTATTACCTGCCTTTTAGCTTTGCACTTTTGTTGGCACGTCTTCAATTTTCTCTATTAATTTCTCCAATCACGCTCTTTGTTTTCTTTGGTATGTTTACAATGGCGCTATTCTCGTGTACTTTAACAATTATTACCTGCACTTTAGCTTTGTACTTCTTTTATTGCCACGTCTTTTATTTTCACTCCTAATTTCTTTAATCATGCATCCTCAATTCTGTGCACTTTGCGTCGTGTTAAACGCTTCAAGTGATAAGCGACAGGAGTTCGGATAAAAGCAGTCCATTTAGTAGTGTCGATAATTGAGTGAGGGTGGCGGGAAGCGGATGTATTGAGCTGAACAGTGGCGAGGGGCGGCGACTCTTGCACCACGCCTCCTCTCCCACCTCCACTTCCCTACCCACGCCTCCCAGACACAGAGCTTTGCTGCAACACTTCACACTGACAAAGTAAACTCGTGTAGTGTGGAGAGCTATCGTAGAAGTTGAATTTCTAGGATTTGTCTTGGTTGGGTTGTTCGTGTGGCTTGCTGGGTGGGTGTCCGGGGAGCTTACTGGGGAATAAATGCACGTTCGAGGGTGACTAAGTGTTCTTGGGGTTATAGAAGGGAAAATGCAGCGGAAACTGATCGTCATATATGAATTTTTAGCGGCTGTTTCTCGTATTGCGTCTTAGCGTTGCAGTGGAGATCGCCGCCACCCGTTCCCGATCATATTTTCCCTTTGTTTCTCGTGTTTCGTCTCTGTATTTCGTGTGTTTTCTCCGAGGTGCAGACGCGATGGTTTAGCTTCTTGCATGTCAATTTTTTCCCCCCCTTTGTCTCGCACGCTCTGACTCAGGGCAGCAGAGGGGAAATGGCAACTAGTCCTTACCTATTTTTACCCTTCCTTTCCTTTGTTTCTCCTCGCCCTATGCCAGTATATCTCTCTTATTTGCCTTTTCCCCTATCTTTCCTTTTTCTTCTTCTCCCTATGTCAGTGTTTCCCTCTTGTTTGCCGTGTTCTGCCTTCAGGGTACAGACGAGTGTATTGCTCTTCACATGTAAATTATTCCCTTGTTTTCCGTGTTGCTTCTCATGGTTGCAGAAGTCTAACCATTCAATCTTTTCCCTTTATATTTCGTATCGTATTGTGTCTGAGCTTAAAGAGAGAGAGAGAGAGAGAGAGAGAGAGAGAGAGAGAGAGAGAGAGAGAGAGAGAGAGAGAGAGAGAGAGAGTCCATGTTTGTTTCCCTTTGTTTTCTTTTCTCGCCTAAGGAAGCAGAGAGGTAGATGTAACTGCTCCCGTCCAGTTTTCCCCCCTCCTTTGTCACTTTTCCGTCGACTTCTTTCACTCTACATACCTCTCTCTTGGCCTGAGGTGAGTGAGGGTAGTTCCTGTCACAGTGAGGCCATTTTGTGTAACTTTATGGGGTTATTATGACATCGGCTTTTAATGCTCCTTGTGTGCCAGAGTGAGGTCGTCAGGTGAGCAGTGGTTCAGCGGTGTTTGTTCTATGTTATATGTGTATTTCTGGTGGTGAAAGAGACGAGTATTCTGCATGATGACTTTTGGTGTAGTTAGAAGTTGGTACTGTGTGTGTGTGTGTGTGTGTGTGTGTGTGTGTGTGTGTGTGTGTGTGTGTGTGTGTGTGCTATGAACAGTTTCCATCAGAAGCAAATAAATAATTCACAGCACACTGTCATTTTTCGTACCACCATCCAGAGAGAGAGAAAGAGAGAGAGAGAGAGAGAGAGAGAGAGAGAGAGAGAGAGAGAGAGAGAGAGAGAGAGAGAGAGAGAGAGAGAGAGAGTTGGATTTTTTGAAAGGTCAATAGATTTTTGCGCGATCATACAACCATAAACATAAACTTTTCTCACAAAGGGTAAAGGCGACTCCGTTCCACTGCCTCCACCTCCCATGTTTTCAGCGGCGGTCTGTAAGTAAAGCGGACTCGTGCATCATTACCTCTAACGTGAAGCCATGAATAATTAACCAAGTGGCTCGCTCGCCTGCCCTGCTTTGGTGGGGCAACCCGCTTTTGTTCCTGACAGACTGCCGCAGCAAACAGAGCCTATAGTGCCCCCGCCCAGCACCGGCACATTATCTGTCTCTCTCAGTATTTTTCCCCGTGTAGTGCAATGTTTTAATGCCAGTATTGCAGACGCATGTGTCTCTGTCAAGCCTGTCCTTGTCTCCACTTTCTGCCTACCACTGCAGTCTTCCTTCTCTGCAAAAAAACAGTGTCACCTCGCCGTCACACTCACTGCGATCGTTACTCCAGTACTCCCTCCGGCAGTCTCGTGTCTGGGACAGTATTTTCTTTTTATCATGGATTCAGAATTTTAGCCAAAACACATTTACGTTTTCGTCATTCCCTCCACTCCGCCCTCTCCCCTTGGTCTGGTTCCAAGGAGATCCATACACTTGTTTTGAATACAAATATAAAAATAGCAGCTTATTCTAGTTCTGAGACTTGAGCAAATTTCATCTCGCCGTGGGTCATGTGGTGTTTCCTTCCCTTGCATATTCTCTTCCATCTTTTTCGAGGCGAGAATCTCTGAAGAACCTGTGTCCTCCCCATAAGGTCGAAACTAAGACTCACCCTCACGCAGCTTTCTGAACTTGCCTGTCGAGACGCACCAGCCCTGCTTCTTCTCTTTATATTAATAGCATACTCTGCTGAAGAGAAGCTTAATTTTGTGCTATTATGGTACCACTAAAAGAACGCCATTAGATGTTGTGGTAAGGGTACATTATGAAAAAATAATAATTACGTAGTAATGAGGCATTAAGAAAGCGTAAAAATAGTCATAATGAGCTCCTGAAGAAAACAGAGTCTAAGAAGTGATGCTTTAAGTATACAGTGAGGAGGCGCCTGACTCAACGCATCGGGGGAAAAATAACACGAAGTTAAAAATTTTTCACATGGAGGTGATGCACTTTCTTCAATCTTCAAGAATAAATTAAGGCTTCAGGCTGTACAAAACTTTCTTACTCAACTCACTTATGATACCCGAGATGCTGCAGGATAACAGCAACGCTGCCACGATGTATAGAAAATACCACGCTATTTCATCGACACTTCCACGCCTTCACGCCATCCCACGCCCTGCCTTCTCTCTGCAAACCAGTTCACAGCAGATGACAGTAATATTACCACGGATCAATAAAAACACAATACACCACTTTTCTACCTCCACATCTTTACACCATCAAACCAGGCGCTCCCTTTCTCCAATCCAGTCCACCTCAGCACATCGCCTCGCTCCACAGGCAACAACCACGTCCACTGCCCACCAATCATCTCTTGTAATCTTATTGGCTGTGGTTCCTTCCCTCACACAGTTACTCCCGGACTCTGATGCTTACAAGGTCAAATATTTCCTGCCTTTCTGATAACTCTTTTTGAACCTTAAGGGGACTGTCAAGTTAGTGTTTGTTTCATCTTCATTTTTTCCTTGGTTAGCTTCCCCTTCTTACATAAAAAAGAAAAAAAAAGACATTATTTCTCGTTCCCTCAACAAGTTTGGTTAGTGAAATGTGAGTCGTATGTTCCGTAGAGTTGTGTGTTTTCAGGTGTGGTATAAGGAGGGACAATAATATTTTCGTTTTAGATGTCTCAGGGCTTTGTTCTCTCTCTCTCTCTCTCTCTCTCTCTCTCTCTCTCTCTCTCTCTCTCTCTCTCTCTCTCTCTCTCTCTCTCTCTCTCTCTCTCTCGTTCTTTCATTCCCTTTGTTTATTTCTTTATTTATTTATTCCTTTCTTTTTCGCTCATTCCATCTCTCTCTCTCTCTCTCTCTCTCTCTCTCTCTCTCTCTCTCTCTCTCTCTCTCTCTCTCTCTCTCTCTCTCTCTCTCTCTCTCTCAATCACTCCTTCTCATCCCTTTGCCTTCCAACCTTTCAATACCATTCATCTTTCTCCGCCCTCTCTTGCTCTTCGGAAATCCTGTTTTTGTATTCATCGTCTCATTTTTTCGTTTTGCGGAAAAGGGTAGCATTGTATCATTTTTTTTTCTTTGTTTTCGCGATTGATTAGTGTTTTTCGAAGCTTGTGTTTTTTTTGTTTTTTTGTTGTTGTTGTTCCTGGAAAGAGGAAGTGATAAAAGAGTGCGGTGTTTCCATGTTCGCTGGGTTGTAACGTTCAGAATCGTGAAGTCTGTTCTTTATATTTTTGTTTGTTCAATGTATCCTACTGTGTGTGTGTGTGTGTGTCTGTGTGTATGTGTGTGTGTGTGCGCGTGTTTGTGTCGAAGATAGAAGGTGAAATATGATACTTTCTAGATTAGAAATTAAAAAAGAGAGAAAATTTATACAATATTCCAGTAGGCACGATAAGATGATGGATGATGATGAAAAGAGGAGAAAGAAGAAGAGGAGGAGGAGGAGGGGGAGGAGGAGGAGGAGGAGGAGGAGGAAAGAAGAAAAGGAGGAGGAGGAAAAACAGAAAGAGTAATGAAAGAAGGAGGAACAGAGAATAGTGATAAGAGTAGAATTAAAAGAGAAAACATTAATATAAGACACAAGGAGAGTAAAAAAAAAAAAGGCACTAAAAAAAGGTAAAAGATTAAAAACACCGCGAGAAGAATGAGAAAGGAGAGAATCTGCAGTGGGGGCGACGGTGGTGGTGGTGGTGGTGGAGGTGAATATAAATCAAACCAGAGCAAAGTTTCGAACAAAGAAAAAAAATAGGAGTTAAAAAAAAAAACCTGAAGATGAGTGTTCTGCTACGAAGGTGCGAAGGAGGAAAGCGCAAGGTGTGCCTGACGGACGGTAATGGATTCTAAGATGCAGAAGTGTGGGAAAAGGTGGTTTTGACAGGCAGGAGGAAGGGTATGTGAAGGTAAAGTGAGGTACCGGAGTGGCCTGTATTTGCCTGTGGGTTTGTATGTAAGAAAAATGTGGCGATGTGCAGAGAGAGATGTAGGAGTAGAGAGAGAGAGAGAGAGAGAGAGAGAGAGAGAGAGAGAGAGAGAGAGAGAGAGAGAGAGAGAGAGAGAGAGAGAGAGTGTGTGTGTGTGTATGTGTATGTGACATGCAGAATTAAGTTATTTTAATGCGGATTTGACGGAAGCTTCTGGCGAGGGATTTGAGAAAAAGAAGTCAAACTTAACACTATGAATAAAAGTCTCGGAGATTATTCAAATGCTGGCGAGTCCCCTTCATGTTATGTGAATAAATAATGTTGAATCAGGGTTTCTTTTTCCGGTTCAGTCTTGTCGAAGGACGAGTAGGTATGGAGAAGATTGGGGTACACGTCAAGGTGGGGCAGTGAGGTGAGAGAAAAGATTGAAGAATTAATGGGGGAAAAGATAGAAATGTGAGGAGAAATGACAGGTCAGTGAGAAAAGGATAGAAAATCATAAAAGAGAACAGTGTGAAAAGATATGACTGTGAAAGATGAGAAGACAATGAAATAAAAGTTTTGAAAAGAGAAATAGGTATTTCTGTACGAAAAATATATACGTAATTATTGAAACTCATAATGCACGAAAGTCAGAAAAGATATGACGATAATTTACCAAAAGAACGCTCAGAAAGGTCAGGAAAATACCGAAAAGCAAGAATTATGTACATGACACTGAGGTAGATGAGAAAGTGGGAGAAAAATAGGTCAGAGGAGAAAAGATGAGAAATTAAATAAAATAGAAATTAGGGCAAATAAGATGAATCAACGAGGAGAATAATGCAACAGTGAGGAAAGAGATGGAAGGCCAAAATCAGGCAAGGACAGGTTCAGAAAGACGCGCTTTAAGTATTCAGTGAGGCAAATGCATGCAAGTGAGGAGGAAGGTCAGCAGATGCGGTTATAGATGAAAGGCTAGACGCATCGACACACTTCCCGATGGAAACAGAGATGTGTCCAGCGGTCACTCAAATCTTAATGGAAATAGACACGAGCACTCAAGTGGAAATAAAACACAAAACTGAACGTGACAGTAATAAATTGACAGCTTGATGGGGAACGCTTGGAAAAACCTGCCTGGAAAATTATGTACGTTGGTTGAAAAGTTATTGGGAAAAATAATTGAGACCTAACGGCATGTGAGACGCGAGAAAATGAAGGTAGTTAGAAGTTTTCTGAGAAAAAAAGATATATGTTGTGAAAAACGAAAGCTGTACGAAAGTCAGAGTCAAAACGAAAAAAAAAAGTGTAATGTATGCGTTTTAGAATTGAAGGAATAAAGGAGAGTAGAACTATAAGAAAGAAAGTAAAAGTGGTAATAGAATCACTAAACATAATGGACGTAAATGTTAATCCTTTCAGTACTGGGACATACCTTTACCAAGAGATTTGTGTTTAATTGACGATTTTATTGACATTAAGAATGGTCTATGAAGATCAGAGTTTCTACTATTTTAATCCCCCATGTGAGTTTCTAAATCTGTTTAAAATCGACAAATAATAAGCAGAATAAATATGAAATGCTTCCAAGTATTGAAGACGTTATTGTAGTGATAGAATTCAACATGCTTTCAATATGAATCCCAACAGAATGGTTACATGTCTAAGAAAAGCTACTTCCAAGGATGAAATTAACACATATATAAAAATCATCACTTTACATTTAGTAGTAAACCATTTTTCTTACTTTTATGGATAAACAAATAACATAAGAGTGCATAGATATATATAAAGACACACGAGTAAGCTAAACACCACAAATATTACTCAAAATAGAGAAAACGTAATAAACTAAGCCTCTAGCCACATCTACATCACCTTGACCTTTCCACATCCATTATGTTCATCAGTAGCAGGTACATAACACTGAGTGGCGGAAGGCTTTGTGGTTTGAGGCGTAAACAACAAAATAAAGCTGCTCTTTCGTAACGTGTGGAATGTGCTGTTGTTTAGCAGCTGTAGCTTGTCTCTCCACATCACGCTGAAGACACATATTAATTACTGCGTCTTGATTAGAAGCGAGAGGACCCGGAGAGAAAGACAGGCTTGCCGATCGAAGGTAACGTTGCCAGAAAGGGAAAAGACACCGTGGAGAGGAAATGGGGAAAATCAAATGGAGTGGAAAGATTAGTAGATGATCAGAAGTAGGTGATACGAAGAGAGAAGCGGGAGAAAACTCTAATAGACGTAAAAATAAGTGACTCGAGAAAAGGAAGCAATGAAAACATCCCTTTAGACAAGTATTGACGCAGCTGAGAGGAGAGAAAGAAATGAGAGAGGATAATGTAACGAACAGACCGAAAGAAATAGATGATTATTGTCATGAGAAGGATGATAAAGGTAAGTGCAGAGAGAGAGAGAGAGAGAGAAAGAGAGAGAGAGAGAGAGAGAGAGAGAGAGAGAGAGAGAGAGAGAGAGAGAGAGAGAGAGAGAGAGAGAGAAAGGGGGGGAGTTGTATTGTATAGAATGAAGACAGCATGAGGTAAGATAAATGAAATGTCGTGGTGGCTACAAATGTTAGCACCTCGACAACTATTTCTTTATCTGAGTAAATCCAGACTTTGGTGGGAAAAGTAAATAGATAACAAGTCCTAAGAAATTTTACTCACTCGAACACCATTTTCTTGTCTTTGTGGTATCTTGATGTCATTGTCTAAATTCACATCAGAGAATTATACGTATTTAGATCATGAAGCCATAGCAGCGAAAGAGTTATGCTTTGTAGTGCATGTCGGTGAAAGAGAGACTGGTGTAAAATAAATAAGAATAAAAGAAATCACGAAAACAACTCCGGGACCCTTATTGATGTCTATATTTAACCTGGACATTTTCTTTGTATTTTCTGCTAATAATAAGCTGCGTGTGAGGGAACAGAGGAGCAGCGAGAGTGTGGGTGTGACGCTTTGAACTTCACGTAATGAGCAATAACTTCCTAAATTAACCATTTCTGAAGGGAAGAGCGAACTGTGTCTAATCCCAACTTCTGAACTACTTTCTCACTCTCCTTCTTGTGCCTATTACATTTCTGACTTTCCTTTTGACGAGTTAATGACCCCTATTTATGAAGGAGAAACTTTTGACAGTGAAAATGAAATAGAAAGACTCTCATCTGACTCACCAGTTCATCTTTCGTTCAGGCTGTAGCGTTTAACCATAATGTAGAAAGTTTCGAAATATCATTGGTGCGTGAAATGGGATGACCAAAATAGGACTCACCTTCAAGTGTTCCATCTTGGTGTTGCTCCTGATCAGAGCTCTCATTGCGGGTCTCAGGCTGGGACGGGGCGGGGCTGGCTTGGGGATGGGGGAGGGAGGATTGAAACGCAAGAAGAGGAGGTTGAAGTGATAATAATCTACCAAGAGGACTAGGAAAATTGTACTGGAAATAGTATATATTATTATGAAGCCAAAGAATTAAGCAGAAATAGATCAGAAAGTATAGTAAATGAAAGACAATCAGATATGTATGAAGAAGAATCTGAGAGAGAATCTAGATATGTATAGGATTCCAAGCAGACATACATGATGGATGAGTGTGGCTAATAATACAACACCTTTAGGGAACCGAGGACTATAAAGTGAGGTAGTAATGATATAGTGAGTGATGAAACAAACCAAGGGCGGCGAGGCGGAGATAAATGGGAGGAGAAATGTACCAAGAACGTGATGAGGCAGCGGGAAGAGAAAATCAGGGTGAGGGAGGCGTGGATGACAATATGAGACTGAGTGATGTATTGGACGAAGAAATGGGGAAAGGTTCTCTCTCTCTCTCTCTCTCTCTCTCTCTCTCTCTCTCTCTCTCTCTCTCTCTCTCTCTCTCCCTCTCCCTCTCTCTCTCTCTCTCTCTCTCTCTCTTGCTCTGTGCCTGTGCCTAATTCAGTGCTCAGGATAATCTTGGCGTGGGAGTGGGCTGCTGTGGTGTGTTGCTCATGGTTATAATTCCCAGTGTAATTTTATCCCATGTTCTTAGTTAGACGTGTCATGTGATAAACAGCGGCGTTCAAAGCGTGTTCAGGTGTGTGTGGAAGTGTCCGGGTGAGATATTGTCAAGGAAAAGGTAAATGAAGCGAAAATTAGACGGATCCAGGAGAAACGAGGAGCATTTCCCCCAAGATTACTCGCCTGGGAGTTAGTGGGAGGAGATAAATGAAGAACAAGGAGACTAAGAGCTGTTGTGTATTAAGGAAAAGGGAAGTAAACGTGAGTATGTTCAGTAAAATGCCAGTGGAGATATATTTTGGTCTTGTGCTTTGTTGGTAATTGTTAAATGGATTATATAAATAGCGTTGGATTTGCAGTGAGGAAAGATACAAAGTTGCTGCAGAAGACACGTAGACAATACAAAGTTTAAACGAGAAGAGAATTATACTTACAGGGAGAGAAATATACCGAATGAAAATTTAACGTGAAAAGAAGAAAGGAGCGGATAGACGAAAATAGACTGGAAGAGAAGGAGGAAGAGAGTAAAATGGAGAGGGAAAGAGACTAAACTAAACTGGAAATAAACTTATGGTAAGGAAAGGGATATGTTAAGAGCAGAGAAGGGTTGCTCTAAGCTGTAAGGGAGTGTTGAGGGAGACTTCCTGTGCCTCTTTGGTGATTGGACGAAGATCCGGACTGCGTTGAAATATCCCACTTACATTTCCTTGATAGTTTATTCATTTATTCATTCAATGGCCTTTTTTTATGTCACTGTAAACTTTTTCTCTCAATTGGTTTTCTTTTTTTCAGTGGTTTTGTTTCTTTCGTTTCTTTCCTTTATTTGTCCAGCACTCCAAACTTTTGTATTTCTTGGTTTTCTTTCTTATCTCGTTTCTGGTGAGGATGCAAGAAAATGTTTGGTTTTATTTTGTTCAATTTTCTCTCACTGTTATGTTCTCTTTTCTCATGTTCTTGTATCCTTCATCTCACTTTCCTCGCTGCTTTTTTTACGTTTTGTTCCCTTAAAGTTAAAAAAAAAGTCGCATAAGTCACTAAACGAAATGCATGTATAGTTATTCCTGATTGAAAATAATGAGGATATAGTTAACTCTCTCTCTCTCTCTCTCTCTCTCTCTCTCTCTCTCTCTCTCTCTCTCTCTCTCTCTCAGTAAAGGGGAAAAAGAACGAAGGGAGCCATGAGTCAGACCAGTGAAGCAGTAACGTAAATAGTGACCCAGTTTCCCTTTAATCTCAACAACCAGCATCTCGGGTCACAAAAAGCCAGTCTGAGCTGTCCCTTCTCCTCGTCCACATGGCTCACGTTGAAAAATGCCTTCCGTAAACAACCGAAGGACTTTGTTGATGAACGCGGCACAAAACAAATGCGAGAGAAAACTGTGTATACATCACGAAAGGATTATGAGCTCGGTGCATTGTCACGTGATAAAGAAAAGAAGAAAAAAAACTCATTGAAAAGATGGAAAATTGTACTGAAAACTTACAGCTATGCATACATCATTGAAATTTAATGAGCTCCATGCATTGTTGAGTGACGGGATAAATAAAAAAGGGAAAAAAAGTATAAAAGAGTTCCAGGTATTACGTAAAATCTATTATACAAGAAGTGAGTGTAGAAAATAAAAGGCAAATACAACCTCACGAACTGTAAAAGAAAGACAGGACGGAATACACTGAAAAGAAGTACATTAAGAGTGGCACCAGGATTTAAACCAGTTAACCTTAGCAAGACGAAAACAAAGAAAGACACTGTTAAATGAAATACTGAAAGAAAAGACAGACAAAATGTTAAGACGAGACCGCGTGTGTGTGTGTGTGTGTGTGTGTGTGTGTGTGTGTGTGTGTGTGTGTGTGTGTGTGTGCATTTAAACAGCCGCAAGGGGTCGGGTAACAAAAAAAACTCATAAAATAAAAAAGTACAGAGCTTAAGTCAACTAATAAAGAACCAGAAAAGAAATGATCTCTCGAAGGCAACAGTGTCATTCAAAGGTGTCTCCTCCTCCTCCTCCTCCTCCTCCTCCTCCTCCTCCTCCTCCTCCTCCTCCTCCTCCTCCTCCAATTTTTGATATAGAGGGCGACTTAGGGAGGCGCCACAACTCTTGCACTTGAGAGGCGTCTAAATTTGATGACTTCTGAAGAAAATAAAAAAAAAGAAGAGAAAGATGGAGAGGGTGGAAGAAGAGGAGTAGATGGTTAAAGTGTAGGAAGAGGAGGAGGAGGAGGAGGAGGAGGAGGAGGAGGAGGAGGAGGAGGAGGAGGAGG
>CM035179.1:8299356-8320726 GCA_020233015.1 Callinectes sapidus
CTCCACACTCAATTATCTCCCTCTGCCACTGAACATCCTCACTCTGTCTTTCCTCTACTTATTTCCTAGACTATAATTATTCCTGCATTGAACTCCCCATTTAATCTCTTTTGCTCTTTCCTTCATACTCGTAGAGTCAGATAGGCAGATAGGTACAGGCCGTGTATAAGACGCGTTCAGAGCAAGGTGTCCGGGTGCCGGTCGCGGTGGCGCGCCGTCAGTAATCCTTACACGCCGGTACGCACTAGTTCTCGCGGGGCTCACGATTTGAGACGCTTGCATAAGTCTGTGTGGGGTTTTGTTACCTCTTTTCCGGGTGCATCATGAGTGATAGCGACGATCCTGTACCTGAAGGAAGTGGATACAGTACTCCACCTAAAAAGAAGAGGAAATGGTACCAGCAATCTTCTAATGAAGAATGACTGAAAAATCCTTGTGCGGCCTGTTAGCTCTTCCACATTCGTCTGCATGTGTGGAACGAGTATTTTCGCAGCTGAACATGATAAAAACAAAACAAACAAACAGGCTTTGTGTGTCCACCTCGTCAAACAGACTTCTTGCCAAACAAGCGATCAGCATCCCTCATCAGAGATGTAAAAAGTGGGCAGTGTTACCGCAGATGTGCTGAGCAAGAACGGCAAGAGAAGGAGGAGAGGGTGGCAACATTGCATCCAATTGTGGGGGATGCCATTGAGAGCGAAGCAGATGAACCCCCAACTTGTGTATATCTGCAGTAATACTAAGTTAAGATTTTATTTTATTTTATACCCTATTTTTTGTTAATTACATATTTATTGTCTTTTTTTAATCTTGGGAATTTCTGGTCGATCTTGGATTTTTTTCGGAGTCAGTCTTGGGAAATTCGAAATTTGCCACTGGTCACCCTGCTCCTGTTATCTGTTCATGAACGCATTGCCATATCAGGAGGATTACGTAATGCAGGTGCAGTACGTACATTAAATGGGTACTCCTTAAACACCAAGGTTCACTGTGCATGGAGTACAGATGATGGTAACGCAGTCAACGAATGTTATATGATATTATTTCCTCGTCTCTGTTGCCAAATCACACAAGTGTAAGCGGGGCGGGGGGTTACCAAGGAAATGTGTGTGTGTGTGTGTGTGTGTGTGTGTACCTAGTTATATGTTGCATCGACAGGGTTCTAGCAGTATTCATATCCTGTCTCCATATCAAAATTTATCCAGCTCTATCTTGAATGTATGCATACTGTCTGCCTCAACAATCTCTTCAACCAATCAATTCCATACATCTGTGTGTGTGTGTGTGTGTGTGTGTGTGTGTGTGTGCGCGCGCGCGCGAACACTGGCCACTGGACTTAACCAACATGGATGGTTTTGTAGTTAATAAAAATCATTTTCATAATGAATCTTCCAAAATCATTCACGATATCATACACTTGTAAGCACAGTGTTTATCACATGTTTTGCTCTTATTATGCTGACTTAGTATTCAGATGTTATGGTTTCTTTTTGCTCTTATTATGCTGACTTAGTATTCAGATGTTATGGTTTCTTTTCTTTGGACTACGAATATTTTCTGGTGATGTGTTTTATAAGTTTTGATATCGAGTTATGATCATTTCTGGAAATTTTCAAGATTGGTTTGATTGATAGGTTTGATATTCCTGTGGTCAGTAAACAATACTTGTGTGTGTGTGTGTGTGTGGTCCTCCACTTTACGGATTTCGGATTTAGTGGACCATGAAATCTCAGTGGCTAAATACCCAGCATGTTAACACTGGTCCCCTATATATATATATATTATATATTATATCTATATTATATATATATATATATTATTATATATATATATATATCTATTATATATATATATATATATATATATATATATATATATATATATATATATCATAGTTATCACCATAGTTGCAGATGGAAAGAAAATATTGATACGAGCGTAAAATGTTTTACTAAGGTCAGCTGACTGTCAACAGACGCCAGACACTAAGATTTAGCTGTGTAGCTCTGCCTGTCACCGTGTGTTCACAATGGCGAGTAAGACTGTAACAGCTATCCCAGGTGGAGACAGCTTCCTAGGAGACAAGGTTAGTGGTTTCTTCTCCTGCTGTTGCCTGTCTGTGTAAGTGTTAGCGCCGTGTTCCGTAGTGGCGGACCGGTCGGTGGGTGTTGCAGATAGCTAGATTTGATGATTCAGCTCACCTCATGTTCTTGTTTATTCATCTTATTGATTATCAGACACGTTGTAAATTGCGTCTGTGTTATTGAGTCCCAGGTAAGTCCAGATACTTCTTTCTCCAATGAGATAAGTCTTGATGACCGCCTCCGTTTGATTTACATTATTATTATTATTATTTTTTTTTTTTGTTAATGATACAGGTTTAATTATATTTCCTATGAAGTACATTATGTTTACCTAGAAACTATTTGTATATGCATATTACATTGCCACCTATGTTCTTCCAGGGGCCTACTGAAGGCTTGCTGATTGCTGCTGTGCTGCCCTACGTACTGATGATCATTCTTCTACCCATTGGCAGTTTCTTCTTCACCAAGTCCTTTGTATTTCAGGGTAAGTCATAGATGGTGATGTAGATTACTTCCACTATTCTGTACCTCTCTCTTAATCCATAAGAAATATGTTAGCATGGTGGGCAAACAGTTTCATAAGTTGGAGATAAACCCTCATACTATCTAACAATAACAGAATTAGTCCAAAATGACACTTAAAAAAAAAAAAAATTATGTAGAAGGGAGGCGGCCAAGGGCAACAAAAATCAAACAAAACAGCCCACTCTAGTGCCGGTCCCTGGAAAGTCCATATTCAGTAGCCAAAAGAAGAATGGGATAAGTGTCTTGATACCTCTCTCTTGAAACAGTTCAAGTCATAGGTAGGTGGAAATACAGAAGCAGGGAGAGAGTTCCAGAGTTTACCAGAGAAAGGGATGAAAGACTGAGAATACTGGTTAACTCTTGCATTAGAGAGGTGGACAGAATAGGGGTGAGAGGAAGAAGCAAGTCTTTTGCAGCGAGGCCGCGGGAGCAGGGGAGGCACGCAGTTAGCGAGATCAGAAGAGCAGTTATCATGAAAATAGCGGTAAAAGAGAGCAAGAGAGGCAACATTGCGGCAATGAGAAAGAAGCTGAAGACAGTCAGTCAGAGGAGAGGAGTTGATAAGATGAAAAGCTTTTGATTCCACCCTGTTCAAAAGAGCTGTATGAGTGGAGCCTCCCCAAACATGTGAAGCATACTCCATACATGGGCAGATGAGTTTCAACTCCACACCTATCTTTTTCTATTGTTTTCTATTAGAAGGTCATTGTAATCTTCATACGTCCACAAATCTGTTTTGACCACTACCTTCCCCCTCCAACAAGCTTGGGGACCTTGGGGAAAAAGGGGTTATTTGGCCAAGAGGAAAATTGGGTTATATGATGTACTTAATATCGCTAAAATGCCTTCAATTTTAAGGTTTGCTACATTACAAATATTATATATATATATATATATATATATATATATATATATATATATATATATATATATATATATATATATATATATATATATATATATATATATATATATATATATATATATTAAGACACCCAGAGCTTTGTTATTGTTGTGGATCAGTTGAGCTCATACTGTGATTCTTGGTCTGAATGGACCAATCTTGGGAAAGCAGTTTTACAAATGGTCAGAAATCATGATTACTGAGAAGGATAAGTTAGGTTAAGCAAAGTTAGCTTATGATAGCTTAGGTTAGGGAGAGTGGCCAAATTAATGATTTGCAGATACAATGAAGGCATTGATATATTTGTCTACAAATAAAAAGAAAAGTTAGATGTAGTGTTGAATCTCTGCAAATGTGTCATTCTGGAATTCTACCATGGTAACTAGGGCTTTTTTCTCTACTGAACACTTCCGTTTTTTGTCAGTCTTGAGACAGTGTGTTATCAGCAACATCAGATTGGCAGCCAACTGTGGCTATATGGACACGTGGCATGCTACTAGGAAACCAGTTCTGTTTGTTGGATTGTCTCTGAAAGGGA
This sequence comes from Callinectes sapidus, assembly GCA_020233015.1. Lineage (NCBI taxonomy): Eukaryota > Metazoa > Arthropoda > Malacostraca > Decapoda > Portunidae > Callinectes > Callinectes sapidus. The sequence continues at coordinate 8,303,411 of CM035179.1, forward strand.
TCTCCCATGGAGGAGGCCAAGGGGATGCCCACAGAATTCATGGCTGTGGCAAGTTGATGCCTCTTGCTGGGAGTTACTTGGTGTGGGAAGGGAGCCTGAATGAGTACTCACAAGGCATGGCTGCTGGGAATGGCATCATAGGGTGAGTGAGGTGATGCATCCCCTGGCATATGCCCCTCATGATTGATTGGTTGACATTTGGCATTTCAATTATTCTTTTCTATTGACAGATATGTCACTGATCATGCAGTTCATCTCCAGATGAACATATGAAATGTGTTGTGTGACGTAGGGCTTAGTAATAATTTTTACATTGATTGGAGCTTGAGAAGTGGGCACTATGGATGAGAGTTTAAAAAAAACAGTAGGTAAACTGGTGATGGATTTTCTGAAGCACCGACATTACAGAATTGGTCAGACAGTTTATAGATACATTGAATGTTTGCTCAATTCAAACATCAATATAACACTTCTCATTGACACTCTGCATGACAGGAACATAGGAGGTGAGATATGATGGAAGCTTGGTTAAATTTCCAAAATATGTTACTATGCTATTGTAAATTTCTGATGAGTTAATATGAAGTATTCTAAATAATGAGATGTGAAGTATATGAACTTACTGCTTATTGTGCAAAATTAGTTATTCATGAGCTGCCAAATTTCTTTGGTTGGTCTATTTTAATGGACATGCTTTTTATTACTGGAAAACAAAAAGTATTTTCTTCAATTAATTGCTTAACTTCTTATGTATGAAAGCTATTGCACGACAGAAAGTTATAAAAACTTCAATTGCATTACATTTTCCAGAGATGTTGAACTACAGTGACACTACTGCCAATGTGTATGCTGCCATCTCTTCTGTGATCCTCCTGCATGTACTGCTGGCTCTCTTCATCATCAAAGCCTTCAAGGAATATCCAGCCAAGGGTGTCAAACAAGACTAGCTTTGTAAGTTTTCCTTAGCATCATGCAGTATGAGCTTCAGTGGGGTTTTATATTTCACAACTTCAATTGAGTGTGTATTAAGTTTCCTATTGTTTGTATATATGGGGCATTAGCTATACTGAAAGGTTTACAATATTGATTTTTACTGGTATACAATGGAATGTTTTACATATCTAGAGTGAACTCACCCTTGCTGTTTTTTCTCACCCACCTTTGGGAAGTTTTCGTCACACTATGTTACCAAGCCCAAATTTTAATGTTAATGGCAATCTTATCTGCATGGCAGATAACACTAAGTTAATTGTACACAGGCATGAAACAAATTAGGTTACTTAGGTGGAGTCATCCATATGATGGTAGAGAGTAAACTGAAGTGTTGAGTGGTTGGCTGCTCATCAGATGCTATGTACTGTCCTATAAGGAATTGATGTGCTTCTGTATTGAAACATGTTGTGTACTCGTACACATCTAAGCACTGAAACAAGGAGTTTGGATCTTATCCAATCCCAAATCTTTACCTTCATAAAAATAGAAGTTGAAGAATGGAAAATAACATCAGGTGTTGGTCAATTACATTTTATAGGGAAAGATTTTGTAACATGACGCTTGTAATCTAGTTGAAAAAATGATTGTAAAATTTAGATTTCTATACATCAGGGTTCTTGATTTTTTTGGTTGACATATGAGTCAGAAATGTATACAGTATAGAAGACTGATTTTCCTGTTTGTAAAATTTTCAGAGTAACTTTTTCATTAAATTGAACTGAATTAAAATAACTTTTACAATAATCAGTGAAAGCTGCAGTGTATTACATACCATCAGCCTTCAGCAAAAGGAAAATTCTAAGTTTATATTTTGTTAAGCTAAGGTATTTTTCATTGTATTATGTATATGTATACCAGTGTTGTACCCTTTCCCTTGACTCCAAATGATGGCTGGATTGGTCACTTAACTGGAGCAACCATTATGTAATGATATCAACTAGATTCTGCACACTGCCAACAGATTATTGCATGGCTTTATATTCAGTTTGAAAATGTTATTCAGGGGAGGGTTAAAAAATGGTCTGAGCCCAACACTTGATATTGTTATTTTGGTTAATGGTTGTGATGCATATACTTTTCAATCCTTACAAGCCATAAGAATATGCATGAATCTGAAAGAAATTGTAAAATGTTTAGTAAACCTTGCAAGAGTTATAACCCTCTTATCTCACATTTAGCATTGTGTGGCAGTGTGGGACATCACAAGGACTTGTGAATATCTTACAAACATTGGCAGGGTCAAAGATTGATTCTCTTTTTTTACAAGTACATATTTCATTTCTGAGTCACCATTTGGTGCAAGCCACAGAATATGTGATGATGGGAGATGCACAGCAATGAGCCCTGCACAAGTTTTTTTGACAGGGTGATTTGTATATTTTATAATAAATTTTCTGTGTCAAGTAATGGTGTTTCCTCCACTTTCTCCTGGTAACTTCAGCCCTGTGTGTGTGTGTGTATGTGTGTGTGTGGTATGCACCCATCTTTTATATAAGGCAGGCATCACCAAGTGTGTGTGTGTTATTCATTACCACAGTCGCGTGCTGGTCACCCAGCCAGCTTTTCCATGCAGAGTGAATTCTAGACCAATCTTCAGGTAGGACTTAGACCACATCATGCACTGTGTATGTGTGTGTGTGTGTATTTGGGATGCCCCATGAGGGATTGCATGTTGAAAACTATAACATTTGCATAAGCATATCATTAAGAGAGTGAGAGTTGGCATTTAGGCTTGTCCTATGTGGGATTGGGGTTGAAAAAAGTGTAGGTATTACAATTGTAAAATGATTTTCATGTCTTCAGTGTTAATAAGTAATGCTAATATGGGTTTTCATTCTGTGTTGTGTAAACTTCTCAAAATAAATAATAATAATAGAAATAATTAATATTGTTATAGTTGATTGTGTAATAATAATAATAATAATAATAATAATAATAATAATAATAATAATAATAATTTTAATTCGAGTATAGCAACATGGCTTATGAACAAATACAGCTACATGATTAATCGTTAATTTTGAAAAAGGTATTGAAGGACATTTTTTAATGCTAGTCTTCCATTAGTAATACCCTGTGTTTATATATATATATATATATATATTTTTTTTTTTCTGGACAGCTTCCTACCAAGCTAATCCTTTTGGCTACTTTAGAGTTTAGCTGTAACTATGGTAAAAAAAAAAAAAAAAAAAAAAATGCGATTGTTTTCCTGATACCAAGAGTTAAGTTATCTGCAGTGAGGGAATAATTGTTTAGCCTTTCCCTATGGTATATTGCTGGTAGCGGCAGGTAAGAGAGGCAGGGCCAATGGTGCAGTGCGCGAGGCAGAGAGCCAGCAGAGAGCGTGGCACTCACTCGACACACGTGGCTGTGTTTATATCGGGGTGAACATATGTCCTTTTTATTCTTCGTGGACCGTGGTGCGGGAGGTTTGCGGGAAGCAGGGAAACACGAGTATTGACCTACAGCCCCTAACAAAGGACTTTCTAGATCGCAGCAGCTTAACCAATCCCAGAGCTGGGTTTACGTGACGTCGCCTGCTGGGCGGAACGTTTGGTGTTCGTTTCTACTGACTGGGCTTAGAGTGGTAGTCAGGAATCTCTATGATAATTCTAAGATATTGAGACAACAGTGAATGCCAGTAAATGAGTGGATGGCTTATTAATACAAGTGGGTGCGTTACAGAGGGAGACAGTGAGTGGGCGGGTTGTGGAGGCACGGTGAGTGTGGCCGAGTGAGACCCACCGAAACACTTGCAGGTGTTTGTAAATATTAACATGGCTTCCAACTTCTACCACTCCATGGTGCAGCAACCAACTTTTGTGCCACCTGCTCAGAATTCTGTTCTACCTGAAGCACCCAAAGAAAAGAAGAAAAGAACAAGAAACCCTGAAAATTGGAAAAAAGAGAAAAGAAAACGTGCCATCCTGTCTGGCCAGCCGTACGTGAACACTAAGGGGGAGCTGGTCGGGCCGAGGGCCATCGGGCCAGACTGTAACTGTAAGAATAAGTGTTTTATAGCTGTCAACGATGAAAATCGCAACGCTATATTCAATGGCTACTATTCCCTGAACAGGTAAGTTTAAATGGCTATCTATATTTGAAGCCAGGCGGGTGGGTCACATCCCTCCACAGCCAGACTGACGGACTTCGCCTTTATTGCTTTACTTCACTAGTTGGATTAATGAATCCATTAGCATCAGAAAAAGCATTACCATAGATTGTTTTTACCACAGAAATAGAGTAGTTTCCTGCACTGCTTTTTCTCCTTTCCCTAAATGTGAACATTGTTATACTTACAGATATGTTTTCCAGTTTAAACCTACACTGATAGATTCTGAGGAGACATAGCCTTTCTGGACCAGGGCTAACTCCAGACTGATTAACTATTTCCTAAGCACTGTAGATTGGGACTGAATTTCATCTTTATCATTCTTAAATTTACAATACATTTATCCTCATAGTGTCTGACTTAGGAATGTCTTTTGCTATACATAGGCTTTGACATTCGACCTCAAAATATGTATACAAAGTATGGGACTACAAACCCTCTAAAGGACTTTATAAAAAAACAACAACAACAAAGTCGGTCATTTTATAAACAACTTAGAACACCAAGTCTTAATGGTAGAAATTCTCTCCCTGCTGTTGTAGCTTTAATATGATTTCAAAATGTGAACTTTGAATACAGAAACTTGGACTCAAAGGCAGATGGATTTTGAAGAAGGCATACTTGAAAGTTACACTGCAAAGCCTAAGCCATTTAATGCTTATATAAGAGGGGAAAATGTTGGATGTCCTTCAGTTAGGTCAATATTGACAATTTGGTAACTAACTCCAAAGATATGGCTCTGATTCTTGTTGCTTCCTTTGCCTCAGTTTATACCACTCCATCCCAACTCCAACGGTTTCCACATCAAACCCATGATGGATCCTTTCAGCAATTTGTTTTACAGTTAATAACATTTTGAAAATACTGAACAACATTGATAGATCTGCAATTGGCTCTAAGCTTACATTTCCAGCAGTGTTAAAAAATTGTACTAAGAATTTAGCTTATTCCTTGTATAAGATCTTTTCATTATTTATCACCTCAAGTGAAATTCTTGCTATCTGGAAAAAAGATTACCATAGTCCCAATATTAAAAAAATGCAAAAGAATACCAGCAAGTCTTACATTGGTGTGTTGTAAAACTTTGATAAAACTCGTGGTAATATTAAATAAACATTTATAATCTAATTTGGTACTTCATAATAACCAGTTTGGTTTTCAATGTGAAAAGTCAGTGGAGGATCAGCCTCTGTTAACCTATGATGTCATCGCCATTGATGAAGAACATTTAGGTGCCGGCTGAGTACGGGATTTTCCCGTGAGCTGTGTTGTCACGTCTCCACAGGACCAATTATCGTCTTAACCCATAGGTGAAAAGGTCCAGCGGCAGTCCCTCCAGTCTGTTGCGGGGGTATACTGTACATACAAGTTATGTCGTGGATTTGACTTTTTGAATCTATTCATTGATATTGGACTAAGCAAGTTAGTCTTGGTAACTCTACACCTGTATTCTGTTAAAGAGAGATTTCTTCAAGTGCTGGAAGATCTTTCATGGGATATCTGACGTTTAACTGATGAACTATTTGACTATAGTGAGAGTCACTAACACTCATCTCATTTTCCTTGTCAGTATATACATGGGCTCATAGTGCACTATCCAGTTGTATCTTTGTCCTTTTTTTTAACCTTGGTTGTTGACTTTTTGTACTGATGTGCTAGCCATTGTGGGCTTCCCTCTAGGTAACCCCTACCAAGTAAGAACCAGGAAAGCCCCCTCTTCCACCTTCTGTGGGATGTGCATCACCTATCTGACATGAGATATTGCACTTAATTCTTGATTTGCTAACCCATTTCAGCTATCAAGATACTCTACTCTAAATGATGGTGTTTGGCACCAGAGGAGAGCAATTTACCAAAATAATGTACAATTTTGTTGCTTAAATAGTATGACTTGTTACTCTCATATAATTTTTGTTGTAATATATATATATATATATATATATAGATATATATATATATAGATATATATATATATATATATATATATATAGATGAACAACAAAAAATTAAGCATTACATCAAACAAAATTGTACATTATTTTGGTAAATTGCTCTCCTCTGGTGCCAAACACCATATCTATCTATCTATCTATTTATATATATATATATATATATATATATATATATATATATATATATATATATATATATATATATATATATATATATATAGATAGATAGATAGATAGATAGATAGATAGATAGATAGATAGATAGATATAGTCCTGCAAAAACAAAAAACAGTTATTCAATAAACATGGTTATAGTATCAGTTTCTCAAAAATTAACAACAGTTTGATATACAAGTAGGTACTCTGTATATTACAGATGACAACACCTGCCACAGCTTTCAGCTTGCTGTGACCACTATAGTGTGCTGCTGTTGTTGCTTAGCAGCTGTTACAATTATCCTGAAATTTTATATACTGTATGTGCAACAAATTACAAACGCAAATACTCTCTCTCTCTCTCTCTCTCTCTCTCTCTCTCTCTCTCTCTCTCTCTCTCCAGCTATGATGAGCAGAATGCCTACCTCTATGGCCTCATTCGCCGGCATGACATTCAACGGAAGAGAAAGCCTGTCTCAGAACGGCGAACATGTTCATATAAGTATTATGTGCGGATTAAAGGGAAGGAGATACAGGTATGTAATACTAATAATGTCACTATTATTGTTATTTAGTGTATTATTTAGATCACTAATCTTCCTTCCATACAGTTGAAAATCCATGTCGCACATACATATACTAACATACATGCTACATTCTAAGTATACATTTAACTTTAAGGAAGTATCTTACAATCTGATACTGTGGCTGTCACGTGAGACAGATCAAACTAATAGACTAGGCCGAGAATGGTATTTTTCTATTCAGAGTTTATTTCTTATACCCAGCAGCAGGTATTGACTTCTGATATATACCAGGTATATAATCACTGCTAGGTGAACACTGTAAAAAATCTGTCCAACTTTGAACCTGGCCTGTCCCAAGACTTTGTGTGAATCAGTTGTGGTGACCATTGCATTACTAGGCTGTAATGTGTGTGTATGTGTGGGGATGGAAGAGGTGAAGGGTTTATACACTTTGAAACTGGTGAGGTGCATTATCCTGCACATGTGGCTCAAATCAAATCATTACCTCCCCACTTCACTTGTGTAGAGTACAAGAAATAATACTATGATTGTTGCATCATTGTTTGCTTATGGAAGCCTTTTGAATTATACTGTATATGTATTGAACTTGGTATAATCTCAAGTCAGTAAATATTACATCTAAAACTTTTCTAATGTTACTTTGTCTTCTTTGAAATGCTGTTACAAATGACTTCATATTTCAGGTTTGCAAGAAAGCCTTTGCCAACATACATGGCATATCAGACAAGAAAATTAGAACGCTGTGCATCAAACATGAGCAGAATATTTTATTTCCCCGTGACAATAGAGGGAGGCATCGGAACAGACCAAAAAAGGTGGGACTATGAAATGTAGGTACTGTTCGTAGTTATGCAGACTAGGTCATTCCTTCTGCCAATAGCCAACATAAAGGAAAGAAAAGAAGAGTTTACCAGAATAAACCGTCTATAGGATTATGTGAAAAACTGATACAGTAAACTCTTGATGTTATGAATCTCAATTTAACGAATTTCAGATATAAAAAAAACAAATTTTCTTGGCTGGACTCCATTGGATTGATTGGTTCAGTCATCCCATTGTGTTTAGTCAACCAAGCAAGATTCGTATCAGTACTATGCTTTGTAGTCCACTTAACTTTATTGTTTACATACATATTACATATCCATGCAATATAGCCTTTATATACTGATTAATGAACGAACTGTCAGATATAACGAACTTGGTTAGTTATTTTCATCGCTTTTAATGACCATTGGGTTTAACAAACTTTTGGCTTTGACCAATGACCTTTGCCCCTCATTATTCATTATATTGAGTTTACTGTAATATGAAATGTGCAAATTAGGGACTCTTTTCTGTACATATATCAATGGAAAAATATATTGCTGTGAGCTTCAGACTGAGGTGAGTAAAGTTACAAAGATTAGAATGCATGCCTTCCTGCATCCTCCTTTTAACACATTAGGACTGTATAGTGACATATGATGATTGATTTGTGCAGGGATTAGTTTGTGAATATTAAAAGAGACCTGCATACCTCTCCCTTTTTCATTACATACCATTCATCTTCCAATTCCTACCAGGTCTCTTTTAAACTGAACTTTTCATCTCTCAGACCACCACCCTCATGACTTACTGCTCATTAATTATCATACCTGTACTCTCTCATCATTTTGCCTGCAAGTGTATTTACAATACAGTACAACTACAGTGTACAGTACTCTATATGACTGAATGGTGCTTGAATGTGTTATAGTGTTGCTGCTGGCATATTTTTTATTCTCTCTTTGGTGCACTGTGTGTGTGACTGATCATGTGGTGTACTGTATGTAGAATGTGTCTTTCCAGATCACCAATGAGTCCAGTGTAAGTCCTAACAGTAAAGCTAAGTGAGCTAGAGTTCCAATAAAACTCACAAAGAAGGTAGAAATGGTTAAGATGCACAAGACTGGTGAACAAGGTGCTCTCCTTGGCATATTAATTAGGTATCAATGACTATTATGCATATTTTATGTATAATTGATGTGATTTTTTTTACGTATGCCTTTTTCTCTTTCAAATTGCTTTATTGATTGTTTTGAAATTTAGACAGTGCCTTTGACAATGGTTGCAGAACCTTAACATTTTTACCTTTAGTTGTGTATTTTGTTATGTGAGAATCAACTATGAAAGCATTTCAATTGAAAACAAACTGTATCATTGGGACAACCCTGTATGATATTCATGAAATATTATAACTTTTCTGACAGGTGATTTACTTACAGGTGACCCCTGAATTGGTGACCTTGATCAAGCATCACATTCTTAAGATGCTCTCTGGACCTAATGGTAGTGACTACATCAAGACAGACAAGAACCAAGGCCCTGATGTGAATATCTCTAAACTACACAAGAATTTCCTTCAGCAGTATGAACCCGAGGCAATAGATATGGAGACTGGTGAGTGGTGATTTTGATGGCATTTTGTGCAGGGATTCAGACATTATCTTCCACTACTTATGGTCACAGTTTTGCTTTGAATAGAGTTAAAATTACGAAAAGATCAAAGAGAGTAAGGACAAATTATGAGGAAAAGGGATTTAAAGAAGATGGGATATTTTGATCAGATCTTTCACTCAGAATGGTAGTTGAAAAATGCTGATGATTGAGAAGGTTAATTCTTCATTCCTGGATCTTAGAAGGCATATGGCATCACAGGAAGAGAATGAAAGAATTGAAGCATGTGAGGATGGAATGCAAAAAACAGGAATGAATGAAGACTTTTATGTTTTAGTATTATTACTTATTCTCGGAATAGCTTGTAGGGATAGGAGTTACATCAGTATAGGCAAGTAGAAATGGAGTGTTTGCCTTCATTCTAGAGTAGGAAATATTTGGCATGAAAGGTTGTAGTACTGAAAATTTACTGAAACCCCTTTCAGCATCTAATTGATGTTTTTGATGTCATATTCTGGTCATACTTCATGTCTATGACTTAAGCATCAAGCTTTCACAACATGGACACACCAATGCAAAGATTACATGGCATTTTTTCCTCATCCTTGACAGACAAGGTGATCAAGGACCATGATGCAAAAGTCAAGTCTTGGCTCTACTTCAAGGTTTTCCATGAAGAATTCAAGTCAATGGATTTCAACACTGTCAAAAGGAAGCTGTCTGATCTCCGTAAGAGTCTAGAAGCCTCTGGAGCTATCCAAACTACAAAAAAGAAAACTCCTAAGCAATCTCGCTCCCGGCAGCGCTCACAAGAAGTCCAAAACACTCGCAACACCACCGCCAACCTAGCAGAGGCACCAGTGCAGACACTTGGTGTGACCATGTCAGCAGCACCTGGCACCCAAATGACTGGGTATATGGGCAGCCAACAACCTCATGCACTGCCACCCAACCTACAACTGAGTGTGCTGGGGCTGCAGCACACAGGAGGTCCCTTCAACACTACTACAGTCCAACAACCTCAGCAACAGCCACTCAATCTCCAGACTGGTGGCAATGGAGGTGGCCAAGGGGGAGAGCAACCTCAGGCTTTGCCCCTCAACCTTCATTCCATGGGGGGCCACATGCCATCTTACTACCTCTCTCTAGGCCACATGTCCAACCTCATTTCCTTGCCTGTATCCTCTGGAGGGGGAATACAATCTGCCAACTCGCAGACTGCTAACTTCACGGCACAGCACAACATGCAGCCATTCATTCCTGCACACACAGTCAGTGCACAAGCAGAGTCTGGACCAGGAGGAGGCCAGGCTCATGTCATCCAGGGTGGGGTAGGGGTTACCTATACTGGTCCTCAACACAACCCAAACATGTACTGATTGCTACATCCTCCATGTGATGGTCAGTGAGTGTCTGTCCTTATCTTGTAAGAATGTAGTTAGTGTGTCAAAGTTATGCAACTTGATGAAAGACAATATTTGTATATTTTTTTGCTACAACATTAAGATGTATTTAGTTGTGGAAAGCTGAGAGGAAATTCAATGTTATGTACTATAGAGTTCATAAAGTAAGCAAACCATGGCTGTGCTAGAATAGCTGATGAATGAATCCTTTCCTATGGCTGTATACTTTTGTATCATGGCTTCATCACCCACTTATTAATACTGGAAGTCTCCAACTCTGGAGAGTACATATACGAGGGACAATCAGAAAGTAATGACGATAAGACTCATAGCTGAGAGAGACTATGAGTGCTTGGGGGGGAGGGGGGGGACCAAGGGGCAACATGTTGCTTGTTGTAGCATGTTTGAACTTGTTGTTGTTTGCCTGGATTACATTTCCTTGTGTTGTTTGATTGTGTCAGTGTTAGTTTCTCCATCTAACTAGAAACATGGATTTTCAAAACAAGGTTGCAGGTTCTACACTTTCACTCGGTGGAAACTCGAGAAAAGAGCAATGGAGATCAGAGAGAAGCTATTATTAATTTTCTTTATTCTACTCCATCACTTGAAACTGTTTCCCATTGCATTCAAGCTTTTGCAACTGGGAAAACTCAGCTGGAAGATGATCATCACTCTGGCCGTCCATAGACATCCGTGACTGAAGCAACAACGGTCCATGTGCGGCCATCATTGATGAGGACCCAACAGTTACTCTTTGGTTCTTATCCTTGGAGCTTGGTGTCACTTATGGGAGTGTACATGACATGGTGCATGAACACTTAGGACTGAAGGAGAGTGCTCGATGGAAGAGCATAAAAATTAACGGGTGCAGCTTCATTGTCTATGGCTGGCTGAATTCAAGCCAAATGGTCTGAAATGATTTTCAGATGTTGCTACTGGAGATGATTGTTGGATTTCTTTCTTCACCAACTGAGGCAAGTAGTCTAACATGGTGTGGTTGAGTGATTAAGAGCCTCGACCTCAGATTTTGAAGGAAGGATTTCACAGCAGGAAGCACCTTTTCACCATCATCAATTCTCAGGGACCAATGTGTGTGGATGTAATGCCTCAACAATCTACTATCACAGCCGAATACTACACTAAGCAAGTCCTTCAATTCCTGGAACATCAGGCTAAGTCTGCACCTATCCAACGCCAATCGCGCCTTTTGCTGCATGCACCACGACAATGCTGTTCACCTCACTGAGCAGTTCCTAAAGCAGCAGGGGATTACGCTTCTCCCTCATCCACCCTACTCACCTGACCTTCCTCCATGTGATTTTTGGTTGTTTCCAAAGATCAAGGGTGTGATTGCAGGGAAGCTGTTCCACTGCATTCAACATCTGGCATGAGCAGTCAGTTCAGAGCTATGAGGTATACCAGGTTCTGAGTACCATGACTGCTTGAAGTGGTAAAGGAGGATGGAATGTTGCATAGAGACAGGAGGGGAGTACTTTGAAGGATTGTAGACCACTGTTTGGATATACCTCTGCACTGTTAGAATATGTGGTCTCACTGTCGTTACTTTTTGATCACCCCTCGTACCTCTCAGGTGGGCATTAAACAAACAATATTTTAATGAATATGAATTAAATTTAGTTATTATTTTAATTGTGTTATATAGTAATTATTTTTAATGTGAGTTTTAACTAAATACAAAGCAACAAATCAAGTACCTTCAATCTTGAGTTGTCACTTTTTATGTGTCTGAATACTGTAAATGACATGATTCACTATTTACTTTCTTACGCTAGACTGATATGATTAGTCAACTAAAAGAAATGTTATTTTCCTTGGATGAAATTTTGGCATATTTCTTAGGACAATAATCCCCTCAATATCCAGACAGAACTGTATCCAGATATTAACTTGGATACACAATATTGAGTATCCAGACATAGACCAGCTGCAAGTGTGACTCAAGTAGGAAGCCTGGTTCCTGGTTTGTGGTAGCTACTGAGAGCATTAGCTCCCTTCACAATATCAGGAGGACCTCTTTGGTTCAAGTCAACCAGCTTGAGGAATTCTTTGATCTGACAAACTTAATATATTCCACTAAGAAATGTCAATCATAATTATGTAGGTGTAGTGCAACACATTTCAATTTATGTATGTACCACACAGTGCAATATCTATTGTATAAGACCAAACACTAATTGTTTTCTAGATTTGCAATGATTATAACACAAGCTAAAGAGTGGACATAATATTCTGAATTACCTGATATACATGTGTCAAGATTGTTGTTCATTAGCTAAATGATTATGGTTCATTTATTGATAAACCGGTGAAGATTTGGTGGTATAAAACAAATACTGGCTCACCTATTCTTCAAGGCAGCCATGTGACACCGGTTATCCCATGTTCAGTGGATTGCAAAAGGTTTTATAATGATTATATAGTGCATAATGACTTGTGAGGGGAACAAAGAAAATAAAAAGAGGTACATGATTGGCATATATACCTATGGACTTGAAGTAATGGGTAATGGAAGTTTTTAATACATACTTTGTAAAAATAAGGCATTATGAGGTCATACATAAAACCCTCACTCTGTGCCACTTGTGAATTTTTGTTTCCTTGATCACCTGGCAAAGTGAAATCATAGCATAGGAATTGTCCCAACTTGTGCACATATTGGGCTATTGTTCTGTACACTGATGTCTTGTGGAGAGAGAGAGAGAGAGAGAGAATATATATATATATATATATATATATATATATATATATATATATATATATATATATATATATATATACAAAAATTTGTAAGTAAACATGCATTAATTGGTTATTTGGATTTTTAAGAGTGCTCGGAGTATCTAAAAAATAGCATAAGAAAAAGATAAAAAAATAGATTAAGTGAAAACTGCCTAATCTCAATGGCTTACGCAAGTTTTTATGTTAGAATAGCATTTAAAAATACGGGCCACTGAGAGACGGACAGTCGGGCACAAACACATTGATAGGCAGGGACTGGCAATTAGTGGGCTTTTTAATTTCATTATTTTTGTTGCCCCTGGCCAGCTTCCCACTCTTACATAAAAAAAAAAAAAATAGTATACATGGTAGTGGATCTGTCAGTGGTGGTTGTGTAAGTCAACGACATGACAAGAGACGATGATCGTGGTGGTGGTGGTGGTGGTGGTTAGCTTTGTGCTGAGCCTTTCCATGTAAATGTAATATGAACCCCCCCCCCTCTCTCTCTCTTTGTGTGTGTGTGTGTGTGCCTCACAAAATAGAAAAAAAGTAATATGTTACGTTTTTCTAGAGAGAGAGTCACAAACTTGACAAGACTTCGAATAATCATGGCCTCAGCATAAGCAGATGGTGAGGCTATGATGGCTTTTCATTCACAGCTCATGTACAGTCTCTCACAAATCTGACTACCTCTCTGGACAGCCACGTGCCCTTTTAGCTACGGTATGTTTGCAAGCAAACGATTTGCTCATCAAAAAGAGAGAGAGAGAGAGAGAGAGAGAGAGAGAGAGAGAGAGAGAGAGGCAAAACAGGAATTCATAATCACGGGAGCCCAAAGGAAATGCGCGAGCGCGCACACACAACACGTAGTGAAGTGGTTAGAATGCTCGGCTCACTACCGAAAGGGCCGGGGTTCCAGTCCCGGGCGCGGCGAGGCAAATGGGCAAGCCTCTAAATGTGTATGTGTGTTCGATATAAAGATGAATATTAATCAGGTCATCATAGATTGACTATACCCAAGAAAAATAAAGTTTGTTGAATATCAGAATCAAAGTATCATATGGTATACCAATAATAAGTTGAGTTGCTAACGTTGATTATTATATATAAACTGTATGTACCGCTACTTGAACGAGAAGGAAGGGGAAGAGGCGAAGGACAAGGACGAAAACTAGGAAGGCGCTTTAAGTGTTAAATAAGGTGACAGGACATTGAGGAATAGAGGTGGGAGCAGTATGAGGGGAAGCAGTGGGAGTGATGGTAGACCCCGGAAGACCATGAAGATGGACAGGGACGCAGGCAGGAAGAGGAGAACAACAACAGTAAGCATGATAGTGTTGATCGCAAATGTATTTTTCACTTACTCTATAAACACTCCCTCATGTAATGATCTCCTTTTCTTTTGTGCTTTAGTGGAAACACTGAGAAATCGATCGGAAGGCGAGATAAAGACATGACTGCCCCGTTGATAGGGATTCAGACCCTAACCAGAAAAAAAAGTATACGCCTAAAATGTCGAGAGGATAACGATCAAGTCCACGCCTGAGTAATGGGAGTTGTGTGTTCCTGCCGCTCAATATACTAATTGTTTCTACCACGCTTAAGTTATTGGTGAAGGAGGCCAGATACAAAGTGAGAGGGAGGAAGAGGCGCAAGTGCAGATAGGAGAAGTTATATGGGTGACAAAACAAAGGAAAGGAAGCGAGCACCTGATTTTAGTTGAACTCTTCTTTCAGTAATCTTTTAACGCCCTTCAGTATTAGGATACATTTTACCATGAGTTTGGGTGTGATTAGACGATTTTATTGACATTAGGAAAGATTTTTGGAGGTCAGAAGATTAATAGCCAGAGTCAGTACTATTTTAATCCCCCGCTTGAATTTTGAAGCTGTATAAAATCGACAAATGATAAGCAGAATGAATATAAAAGTGCATCCCAGTACTGAAGAAGTTAAACTTAGCATCGCTTCTCAGATCTTCATGGCCTTTCCTCATTGTTCTTTGGGGGTTTTGCTGAATTCTGACTCTTCGTACTTTTCCAACACTGATCTGAAACTCTTCCTTCTTGTTCTACTACCTCTTTAGTAACCCGTCCAATCCCACAAATAATACAGATTCACGCATCTTCTAGCCTAGTGACTCTTCTTCAGGTTAAACGATACCAAAGACTCGATAATATTCAGTCTTACTCAGATGGCTGGCGCATGTGAATGGATGAGGTAAAGATCTCTTGCAGCCCTCCAGCGTGTCCATCCAAGACACCACGACGCCAGGAAGAGACGAGGGGAGGCGAGGCGGTATAGTGAAAGATGAGTTTGTGAGGACCGGTACTATGACGTCAGAGAGAGAGAGAGAGAGAGAGAGAATTATTAGACAACGATGAGATATTATACAGGAGTAGTGATCAAGTGAAGTGGTGTAGCACGTACTAAAAACTATCAAATAATCGCATGCAGAAACAATAGCAAATGGAAGAAAAGAAAATGTTATCTTTTATCATCTATTCATTCATCCTCATTGTTTTCCTTTTGTTTTTTCATTGATGTATAAGACGTGACGATTTTCACTCTTTGAATAATTGAAAAAGTATTCCAGTTGAAAATTTAGAGTCGCAAGGTGAATATTAAGCAAAAAAAAAAAAAAAACAAAGAAATAAAACACCCAACGAAGAAATATGCCATTGATTAGGCTTAACTCCATTCCAAGTTACCAAGTATATATAGGCATAGACACACGGCTGGGCCACCTGTCCAATAGGCCTATTTTAACCGCTATGCAAATCTAAGCCTGTCAACATGACTTAGCAGGAGAGAGAGAGAGAGAGAGAGAGAGAGAGAGAGAGAGAGAGAGAGAGAGAGAGAGAGAGAGAGAGAGAGAGAATTTATACAAAAAAATCACGGAATAAGAAGAAGTAAAAAAATATTATGGAAATGAGAAAAAAATATGGTGAAGGAAGGAATATAGAAGAAGTGACGATGAAATAAGATAAGGACAAGAAGTATCATTATTACCACTGCAATTGTCACCATAATACGTTGTTAAAAGATGCTTTCGTACGATCACCATCACTATCATCATCACTACTACTACTACTACTACTACTACTACTACTACTACAAATACTACTACAAGTGAGGGCTTGGGGGCATTATTTTAATCTATTAAGACAAACAAACATAAGTAAAAGTATTTAGCTTCTTATCCTGTGAGCTTATTATACGAGATCATAAACGTCTCTCTCTCTCTCTCTCTCTCTCTCTCTCTCTCTCTCTCTCTCTCTCTCTCTCTCTCTCTCTCTCTCTCTCTCTCTGCTCCAGCAGACTCTCCTACGTCACTGGTGCTGATATGGTGAAGGTGACCCGTGCTGTTTACCTCCTGCGCTATTTACCACCTCCTCCTGCAACGCCAGCACCTCCCCATTCTCCCCCTCCTTCTCTTCTTCTTCCTCCCTCTCCTCCTCCTCCTCCTCCTCCTCCTTTTCCTTTTCCTCTTTTTCCTTCCTTTTTTCCCTCATTGTCATCTAAGTTTCGTATTCTTATCATATTTGTGTTACTTTTATTATTATTATTATTATTATTATTATTATTATTATTATTATTATTATTATTATTATTATTATTATTATTATTATCACTACTCTTCTTATAATTATTATTATTACTATTTTGGTGCACTCTCTCTGAATGTCCCTTTATGTTGAGAGAGAGAGAGAGAGAGAGAGAGAGAGAGAGAGAGAGAGAGAAGGTGGGGGGAGGGAGGTCGAGGGTCAATGAGAGAAAACGATCCATTGAAGGGCAGACGCGTGCATTGCTCTCTCCACCCCATGTCGATGTGTGACCAGCAAACAGGGGAGCATTTTTCACTTGTGCGTGTGATGTGTTAGGGTCGCGTCAGGGGCACTGCGAGGCCACTCAGGGAGGAGGCGAGGGTTACGTGTGAGGAGAAAGCAGGTGAATGAACAGGGAATGAAATGGAAACCTGAAGATTCTCTCTCT
>CM035179.1:8373334-8383334 GCA_020233015.1 Callinectes sapidus
CTCTCTCTCTCTCTCTCTCTCTCTCTCTCTCTCTCTCTCTCTCTCTCTCTCTCTCTCTCACACACACACACACACACACACACACACACACACAAACACACAAACACACACATGTCACCACTACCTTATTGCCGGGAAGCTGCCACAGGTGAAGGTGAGGAGCAGGTATTGGCGGTGGCGGTGGCGGTGGCGGTGGTTGTCCCTTCGTGGCCTTGGATATGGCACGCACTTGTCGGTCTTCCTTCTGCTGCAGCGAGGCGAGGCGAGGCGGTGTCTGTGGCCGCCTCGTGCACCTGCTTCCCACCGCGCTATCTCCGCCTTCCACGTCCGCTAGCGATAATGAAACACAATTAGCCACTCCATACAACCACTGCCATCTTACCGCATGCACTACTCAGGAACTTAGTACACGATTGAATTGGGGGGGATCGAACTCTCCTCTTTTGTAACAAGTTTATAGGCCCGGCAACCCGTTCGCCAGGTTGGGAGCCTTTCTCAGTAGCGGTCGGCACCCAAGACGGCGCCACAGCCTCCAAGACGCCACGCGACACACTGAACGTCACTCAGGGCACCAAAAGGGTTTCGTGCGCTTGGTTGCCACTCCTCGTTTTCTGGTTGCGGCGGGCACTCTCCTCCCTGAATCCCCGGTTTGTTGACGGATGAGGGGCTGGTCAGGTTAAAGGAGGGCGGGAGTAAGGCACGCGGTGTTTATTTGTGTAGATTGTGATAGTTTGAGCAGGGTATTGGAGAGAGAGTGCTGCTGGAAAGTGTGAGTGAGTGTGACTGGTTACTATGAGAGGTGGGACGAGAGTGGCAGGTAAGCTGATGGTGTGTGAGGGAGGAGAGGGAAACTGAGACGAGACGGGGGCAGTGACTAGGGGTGGGTGGGAGGGTAAGGAGAGAGTATAAAAGGGCGAAGGTGAGAGAGAGAGAGAGAGAGAGAGAGAGAGAGAGAGAGAGAGAGAGAGAGAGAGAGAGGAGAGGGAGGGGCTTTCTTTTAATAGCCTACCTGGTTATCAACACGTTGGAATACTTTCTTTCTACCTCTTCACCCTTGACTAGTTCTTTTCATTCGTTCCTCCCTTTCCCCATCTTTCCTACCTATATATATTTTTTCTACTGATACTTAAACTGACATTAATATAATTCCTACCACTGATTTTTTCATTAACGCCTCCAGTACTACGACGCACTTTCATATTTATTCTGTTTACTACTTCTCGACTTTACACAACCTCAGAAACTCATTTGGAGATTAAAATAGTACAGACTCAGGCCATTAACCTTCTGAATTCTACAAACCCTTCCTAATGTCAATAAAATCGTCTAATCAACCCCAAAAACTAACGTAAAAAATATGTCCCGGTACTGAAGGGGGTTAATATCACACGAACACTAAGAGAAGGAAGGGACTGAGAACGGAATTTGAAACGTACATTCGCTCTCTACAGGACCAGATAATCCCAGACTGAGAAGATTAAATGATTTAGTGACAGCCAAGAGGAGGGCGAGAGCTGACTTCCTGAGAGACTAGAGGGGGGATGGTGTGACAGATAGAGGAGGGTCTTGCTGGCCAAAAGAAGCTCAGGTGTACATTAACAGGAGAGGGACGTGAAGGAAGAGAGTAATGCCATAGGATAATGATAGTGGAAGTAATTTAATTTTGTGGGTGATGGGGATTGAAATGTGTAGGGAAAAGTTAGTGATAGGAGGTATGTGAGGGGGGAAAAAATGTGATGGAAAATTGTGGTACTAGGAGATTTATTTTACGTTTTTTTTATTCTTTTAGTTGATTCTACTTCGATTTTCTTTCCTTATTTGTTTGTAGTCTCTCTCTCTCTCTCTCTCTCTCTCTCTCTCTCTCTCTCTCTCTCTCTCTCTCTCTCTCTCTCTCTCTCTCATCCCCCCCAAAAAAGCCACAAAGAAAAAAAAAATCTTCAAAATCCCACCAAAATTAAGTCACTCCATCTTCCTTCCTCTCCCACAGAACACCTCGTACCCAATTCCTTATGATAAACAAAGGAAACTCAGACTTTTCACGAAGGTTACTCCGTCAGTATTAAGTAATATATCCTGCGGGCCATTTTTCTTCTGCCCGCCAGGAAGCACGCGTACCCAAGACGTCTCCAGGACCCTCACTTCGTATCCTTAAGAGAGACAAAGGCGGCGGTAAGGAGAGGAGGTTGGAGAGCAGAGGAAAGGCTTCGAGAGAGAGAGAGGGGGGGGGAGGTGCGTAGGTTGTGCGTGTGGGAAAACTGTTGCGTGGGAATGCGTCACGTTTCATGCTTGGGGGAAGAGAGAAAGAGAGAGAGAGAGAGAGGGGGGGGGGGTTAGAAAGAGAATAGTATATTAAAAGACAATGTAACTTAACCGAATAAAGATACAAGACAAGGGAGAATAGAAATACCACCAGGATACTAAAATGAGCAAGCACCGGGGCATACACTGGGAGGGAAACACTTGCTCTAATGGACAAACTAACTGAGGGAAAACAGCAGCAAAATGACGGGCGCAAAACGCACACTCACACCAGACATGGACCAAGAAAATGGGGTGCGTGCTTCAAAGTGTTTGTAAATGCTTGAGTTTGTTTACTCGAACCAGGTGAGGGAGTGTATGTATGTCTAGATCTTACCTCTCCCTCCCTCCCTCCCTCCCTCCCTCCTTCCCTCTCCCTCGCTCTCCTATCCACCTGAAACCTTTCCCCTTCACTACCTTCTTGCCTTCCTCTCCTATTTCTCCTCTTTTTCCCTCTTCTGCTCTTATTTCCCCCTCTCCCTTCCCTCTCTTCCTCCTCCTTCCACCATAACCTCATCCATCATTATCTTCTTTCTCTAATGGATCTTGTTCATCTTTTTTTATTCCTCCCTTCTTCCTCTTCCACTCGTCTTGCCTTCCTATGTCCCCTCCATATTTACTCAACCCTTCACCATCCTTGACTATTAATCTTCCTTCTCGTTTTCTCTCATACTTGACCCAGTTCTTACATCACTACTAACGCTGGGAATCCTGCAAGAAGAGTAGCATGAAATTAGCGGTAAATCAGGCGGAGTGAGTGAGTGAGTGAGTTAGTAGGAGGATGAGGCAGACAGGGAAACAAACAATGATGCTATATTTATCCGCTTGGAAGAGGATACGCTCACCTTGCCAAGTGGAAAGTCCAGGTAGATGATTAATTATAGGAAGCTTTGCCCGCACTGAAGCCGATTACAGCGCCTCGGGAGATCGTATTAACTGGTAATTGGCCCTATACGGAAGTGGAGCACCTGCCGTAGTAAACACCCATGATTAACACTATATTTTTGCCACCTGTAGAAGAGAGAGAGAGAGAGAGAGAGAGAGAGAGAGAGAGTGTGTGTGTGTGTATGTGTGTGTGTGTGTGTGTGTGTGTGTGTGTGTGTGTGTGTGTGTGTCTAGCCAAACAGAAATAAATGCAAAATGAAACAAAAGATTAACACTAGTATGCAATAAAAAGAAAATAAACACTGCAAAGTCTAGAATAATCACAGAGAGGGGCAGGCACTTGCTCTAACAAAATAACAATAGCACCAGTATGCATCCAAAATAAATAAATAAATAAACACTGCAAACTCCACACAACATTCGCTGAGTGGAACGCACATTTCCTCTAACAGATAAAGTAACTAGAGGGGAAACGGAAGCAAAATGACAAGAGTATTACATGTCTCTTTCTCTCCTCCCGTCTTTGTACTGCATTAGTTTGCTGGTGCAGTAATCTGAAGCTCTACAAATACTCCCCCTTGCCTTACTTTTTTACACAACTCACAAGGACGCTTAGCTAGACACATGTTCTCTCCATACCTGTTTGTAATGTACTTGTGTTTATCTATGGTTATCGTGTTATAAAAGTCAACCTCTTCAGTTTTGGGGCGCATTTTTTTACCACGAGTTTTGGGGGTGATGAGATGATTTTGTTGACATTAGGAAGAGGGTTTAATTTTTTTTTTAAGCAATTTATGAAGTCTCGTGGCTATTTTTCAATGCTTGTGCTGTTATTGTTTGTTTAGTTATCGTTACTCTTGTTGTTGGTGGTGGTGATGTTATTTGTTGTCTCTTGTATCGCATTTTTTCCTTCTCATTGTGCTCTTTTTTCCTCTTTTTTTATTTTACTTCATTATCTAAGCATTTTTCCCTTTTTATATACACATGAGTAAT
Source organism: Callinectes sapidus (assembly GCA_020233015.1). Taxonomy (NCBI): domain Eukaryota; kingdom Metazoa; phylum Arthropoda; class Malacostraca; order Decapoda; family Portunidae; genus Callinectes; species Callinectes sapidus. Next base: position 8,377,511 of record CM035179.1, read on the forward strand.
AGGATGCATATGTTTTCGAAATGTTGCATAATGTATTTCAATAGTCCTTCGCGTTGGAATTTGATTTGTTTATAGAATTTGATTTTTATTGCCTTCATACATATGCAACTCTTTCACGAGGCCTATTTAACAAGGAAGAGATTTACCAACATGAGTTACGAGTGTGGTGGACGAGTAAAAGAAACACTAACGAGTTATGCTTTGTCGGCGGGATTACTGGTGCTGAGTTCTGCATGTGAGGGTATCTGTAAATGGATTTCTGTGACACAAACCCTCTCTTCCTGTGACATAAACTCTTCTCTTCCCTTTCCTTCTCTTTATTTTCCTTTCCTTCCCTTTTCTTTTCTTTCCTTTCCTTCCCTTCTGTCCTCTTTTCTTTCCTTTTCTTTTCTCGTCTCTTTCCTTTATTCCGTTCCTTTCCTTTCCTTTCCTTTCCTTTCCTTTCCTTTCCTTCCCTCTCCTTATCTTTCCTTTCCTTTCCTTCTCTTTTTTTCTTTTTTTTCTATTTTCTTTCATTTCTGCCCCTCCTCTTCTCTTTTTTTCTTCTCTTTTCTTTCCTTTCCCTTCCCTTCCCTTCCCTTCCATTCCCTTTCCTTTCCTTTCCTTCCCCTACCCTCCTTTCCCATCCCTTCTCTTCTCTTCTTTAGCCGTGTTTACGTAACACTACGCTTCTCACCATACCTCGCTGAATCACGTGTATATTAACTAACTTTTTAGTCACCACACCATTCAATTACCCCAGCGTAGTCTTGTAAGGTTCTGGTTGGTCTCGTAACATCTCTCGGAAAAGATTAGCTTGTACTCAACGGATTGGAGTGTCTCTGTTCAGATTTGGTAAGAGAATCCCTCAAGTCAAGTGCGCAGTGATAAGGTGTTCCCGTTTATCGCCAGGTAGACATGACTAGGACGTGATAGGAACAAGGCGTATACATATTTAGATGACCTTGGGAGCGATGCGTGACAGGTTTTTTTTGCTATTGATGTGTGTGTGTGTGCGTGTGTTAGGAGGGGTGAGTGTTGATTATACAGGTATGCCACGTGTAGTAAAACCTGAACGTATATGAGTATTTTTCAAGACCTGACTTCTACGTGTACGGTGTGTCTGTTATTATTTCCACCTACGTTTTATTGATCTCATATGAATGTACCTGAATCATTCTTACCAAAATAAAATAAACTTAAGGATATTGACTTTTTATTCTTTCTATAGTCTTGATCTACATCACATCGTTTTTGTAATTTAATCAGGCAACACTATAATCACGTTCCCTTAAGCTCCTGTACACTTGTTGATCATAAACGCAGTTATGACGACAGATGCAAATGTTATCAGGAGACGTTATCAGTTCCGGAATCTCGATGATATGATAGTGGTGTGGCCGTGTAGTATTGCACCTTGCACCTCCTCACAGTCATGAGGTAACCAGAGACAAGTTCGATAAGGAAAGGTAGAATTCCTGGAAGTTTCGTATACGAGTATGTGAGTCATGGTGTTTACATTCTATTCGTTTTTTTTTAATGTATTTTTTGTTTCGGGTATTGATAAGTAAGAATAGTTATTAAATATGTTTTGCAGTTAATGCTACTATTTTTACTACTACTCTAACTACTACAACGCTTTCTGCTACTATTACTGGTACTACTACTATTACTACTACAACTATAATAATAATAATAATAATAATAATAATAATAATAATAATAATAATAATAATAATAATAATAATAATGATAATAATAACGATACAGTCCTAGAGTAAAAACAAAAAGTTATTATGAATCTTCAGTACGAAATAATGGTAATAATGAATAGGATATAACTGTAATTTCTTTTCCAACTTGAAGTGGCGTTGTGTTTCATCATAATATGCTGCAGTGGCGAGTGTTTGGGGTGACAACAACGATATCACAATGCATACAGATTGATACAGATACTTATATTCGTTCACTGATAATATTTTTGATACGAGGAATACGAGGAATAACGATACACAGCCACCCACAACAGAGCGACAGTGACATCACCACCACCAACACCACTTCCCCAACGCTACCACCGCCACCACCACCACCACTACAAACCACACCAATAGTAATGGTATTTGCTTTCTTTTCATATTTGCCGTTAGGAAATATTTATTGTGATTACATTCCAAGAACGAAGTGATTATATTCCTGGAAAACGACTTACCTGTTTCTACGTAATAAAGATCGCGACGTGTTCAGTACGTGTTGCACCGTTCTGCACTGCGCACTCATGTGTTGCGCAATATAGTGCTACTACTGCTACTACTACTACTACTACTACTACTACTACTACTACTACTACTACTACTACTACTACTACTTATTAGTAAAAAGTGTTGAAAGCAGTAGTGGTAGTTTCCTTATTATTATTGTTATTATTATTATCATCATTAGTAGTAGTAGTAGTAGTAGTAGTAGTAGTAATTGTTGTTGTTGTTGTTGTTGCTGTTGTAGTTTTTTGTAGTAATCTCCATAGCAACATTATTCTTTTACTGGTGTGGTGTAATGTATTAACAATTGAACAAGGTCAGCACTAAGACGCCACACTCCCGGACACACGTAAGGCTTATCAAGTGACCTCACCAATGTGTGGGTGGGTGGAGAGGCCCAACGTATCAGTTCGGGAGCACCACAGAGGCTAATCTCAAATTTATTGCTTGCATTTACTGATTAGGTGCATATCTCTCATATCCCCCCCTCCCTCCCTCCTCACACACACACACACACACACACACACACACACACACACACAGATACAAATACTTTTTTTTTTTTATTTATCACAAGTAACATGATACGATTCCCTCACGATAAAACACGCTTACACAATTATTTTGATATCTTATAACTTCTTTGAAAATATCTCTGAAAAATCTGAAAAATTAAAGAGGAAAAGAAGTCTCATGAAAGTTGTCTTGAAAACTACGTACTCTTAATATTGGTAGGTACGTACAGGTGCTGCGCATCGGACAAACATGCAGATACGTGTCTTGCACAAGGCCATTGTATTTTGCGTTGAAATATCCTAAACGTATCTCTTCCTCTTTTATCTTATCTGGGACTATAAGTAATGGCTTCGGGGTAAGGGGATGGCAGTGTGGCGCCAACCTTCAAACCGTTCCTACCCTCAGAACCTGCAAGGTGCTGGTACCAGTCTTGTGGTTGAAGGATAAACGAAGATACCCATACGTGACGCTACTCTTGAACATTTGTGTTGTGGAGAAAAATTGTGATTCTGAACGTCTCAAAATTGCCTCCGGAAGCAAAAAGTTAGAAAATAAAACATAAAGGGTACGTTTTACCATAAGATACATAGTAGTGTTTAACATTAGCAAATTTAGTACCAGTGGTCAGCAAAGAATGTAAAATGTTCTCGCCTAAGTGATGAGTTTGTTGTTTGCCAATTTAGCCATAGTTAGCATGAATATTTCTTTCGGTTGGTCAGAGAGCACGTTGGTCTTAAGTTAAACACGTCGTACGCTGAGTAATATATACCTCACTGTATCAAGTAAATAAGACTACACACACTTGCTGAACAAAAGTTATACGGATTTTTGTTCTTGTGCTTTTTTTCACTAGTAGTTCATCTTTTTCTTACTCTTCCACCGTCTTTGTCTCCATCTGTTGCTACGCTGTACTCTTTTATTCGATAATCTTTTCCTCTTTTTTTTATCGCTCGCTTTGCAGTTCCGCTCCACAGTTTTCCTTTTTTTGGTAGGTAGAGTTTTGGCGGGAGGTTTGTGTTGGATATTGGCTTTTCTGTTTGCGGCATCGTTAGTGTTGTTTTATTCACAAAGTTTTTACGACTCGCTCTTCATCCTTTTAACTGGAGTGAACATTGTGGCCTTAACTGTTGCGTTCTCGAGATTGAATCGTAGTTTTTGTTTAGTAGGGAGGAAAATGGAAATATTACAGGTCAAAGTTACTTGTTGATCATCATAGAACTTGCTCGTACACGTTCTTTTATGACCCTTGTACTTTTGCCGCACTCATCGAGCGGGTGTGTTTATGTTTTGTTTTTTTCATTTTTCCTCTTTTTTGTGTGTTGGAATGAAAGGGAACAGTGTGTTCTGCTTTTTTCCTAAATTGCACAGATTTCTTTTACTTCTATGCTTGCTGCTCTTTACTAACTGATCCTACGCTGTCTTGTTGTTTGATGCCGCACGTGAGGTTCGCTATCTTATCGTTTGAGTCATGCTACTGACGTCACGGAGAGGTGGCTTTGCTAAACTGTTTGTCTGCACCTTGATTTTTGCCGCTTTGTAAACGAGCCTTGTTCCCATTATGATTAGTAGCATGTAGCAATCTAAGGAAGTAGGAGAATAAGAAATGCTGATGAATTATTTATGTAAGTCATTATTTTCTGCATAGAAGATAAATGTCATGCTGTTTTTGCTTCTTCCCAGCCAGACTACCTAGTCTATTATAACATGGAAATCTGAAAGGATTTGTATTCGTATAGTGTTGTTTTTCATTGGCATTCAAAATTATTATGTTCAATATGTTGACTTCAATCTTCTTACTTCCTTGCTTAATGAATACCTTAGGACGGTTTATGATGTAAACAACTCCCAGCAGGTTACCGTGATGGACGAGCATCTGTACACCACCAAAGGCTCGCTAGGCACCGTTCTTTGGCGTCCGAAAAGAGGCAACAGTGTCGTCTTGAATCCAACGCACTACCGCCCCTTCAGTCAAGTGGTCCGCACCGTCCACCTCAACGATGCTCTCGACATCTGCGTGACACACCGCATGGAGCCCAAGCCCATCGTGTCGCTCAGCAGCCTCAAGCGCGAAGTGCTGCATCCATACCACCCCTGTAAAAGACTTCACGTCCTCTGGTTCGGTGCAAAGGAGGATGACAGCGATGAAGATGAACATGATTGGTATGGCAACGTAGAATTCGCTATTTCAGTAAACACCGTGCTGCAGCGCTGGGAGAACTACTATCTAGTCGAGATGGTGACGGCACCGACTCACTCCATCACACGCATCCTAGTCACTAACTCTAACTATTCCTCAGTCCTCCCAGTGTATGATCCTCGCACATACGGCGGGGCGTGGCATCTCACAGCCGATGGTCAACACGAGATGCTGACTGACTGTCGGCGGTTCAACAGTGAAGGTTACAATGGAAATGGTCACACCCTGGAATTTATGATTGAAGTAACACCCACCGGAATGAAGAAAATATTATTTGAGACTGAAATCTCGTTCAGGAACCACGTAGAAGCAGCATCGGACCGTGTACACGTCTGCCACAGGTCCAGAGGTCAGCGCAAGTGCCTGACGCCTTTCACCAGGGCATGGACCTCTCGATGGTTCTTCAAGGAACACCATCGCCTGAGAGCTAATGGACCCATGGCCAAGCCGAGACTGTCCGAAAGTGCTCTTGAATTCCTAAAATATTTCCTCGCAATGGAAGGCATACCAAGGAATAGTCTGCCTATTCTGGGTACCCAGCCTGTCCTCCCTCCAAGTCTCACTCTTTGCCCTCCTCCTCTCAACGATCAAAACTTCCCTCCTCTCCCGCCTTCTCCACAGTCCTTCCTCATCAGCCACTTCCTTCAGAAACCCCTGGCCAATGGAAACATGCTGAAGTTCCACATGGTTGGTCACATTGGTCAGAAAATGAAGTCCAAGATGCAACCTGAGGAGGAGGAAGAGAGACAGGAGACAACGATAATTGCCACCCCGCGGCTTCATCCTAAATATCTTCCTGGTGGTCCTCCAGGTCCTTTCCCTCGACATCTTGGTCCTCCTCCAGGATTTTTCCGCCTTCCACCTCCATTCGCCA
>CM035179.1:8388334-8390398 GCA_020233015.1 Callinectes sapidus
AAACTCACCGAGCAGTGGGTAGCGCTGCTTCCTGCCATGGCAGACGTAAGCATGGTGATGTGACGCAGAATGTTGCCTATGGCCATCACCTCTACTCACCGTGCAAACTTCGGCCACTCATATAACTTCTACCTCTTCATCTTCCAACATTAACGTCAGTGATTGAAAGGCTTCTTGAAGAGAACCCCTTTCATCACCACGTACCTCAGAGGATCTCTGACACTCCTACACGCCCTCCTCCCCTCTCTTCCTCGTCTGAGTGACGTTCCCTCACCGCCCCGATGGACATGCTTTATAAAACACTTCATCTTCACTCTCTTACTCCCCAAACGTACCCACACCTGATCCCCCCGCGCCCTACCTCTGGGAGGTGACGCTGGCCGAGTCTGGCTCCTTCAGAAGGTCCGTGTGCCGCTCAAGCCGAGCCGTACTTGGAGTGCCACTCAAGGTATAACTGAGAATCGCTCTGCGTCGGTTTAGTCTTCTGCAGCGCCGCCTCCACGTCATGCATCTTGATGGCATCTAGTTTCAGTTCTGGCAGCTCTGAGTCTTCAACTGTGTAGGGGAGAAAGACTTAGGTGTGTGACGGTGGCGGACGCTGGCAAGAAAGGTACGTTTGGGTGCGTCAGGGTGGTGGAAATTGTATAAAGGTAAAATGTTTGCTGGAGAGAATGATAGAAGCAACTATGTAAGAAAGAAAGAGGCTTAATTGAGTGAGAATACTGTAAACCGAATGTGCAATAGGGGAAGTTTGTGTGATGGTAGTGAAAACTGACAGTGTTAAAAAGAGAGGCTTGACTGAATGAAAAGGTGAGGTGAGAGTTGACTGTGGCAAAGCCGGATGCTGCGAGGGGCTAATGTTTACCATTGCCTGTGTATACACTCGAGCTTTGTTTATGTTTCTACTCCACACAAGGTGCTATTTTTCATTTAGATGTTTCATGTATAAACTGTTTACAATTTCACTTTAAACTTACTACTGTCCTCTTCCTAATTTATACCTCATTTACCGAGGCAACTACACTCACAACACTCACCATTACCTCCACGTGCCGCCTCTGTAAGAAGAGCCCCATGTGTTAAGTTCACTCATGCTACACTTTCCCTTGATCACTCCTCATTGCTTGCTGCTTGCCGTGTCCTCCCTTAAAAGCCCCACGTGCACAGCCCCTCCCCTGCCTGAGCCTCACCTGAGTGGTCCTCCAATACGTTGAATACTTTCCTCAGGCAGCCCATTGACGCCTCTCGACAAGCCACCTGTAGGTCCGACCCGCTGTACCCTTCAGAGATCTGGGGACGAACGTGGAGCGTGAGTTGTTAGTTTCAAGACAAACTCAGGGTACGAGATTATAACTGTGTGACGTATTAAATAAATGTCCACTCAACAATGTCCCGAAAAATAGAAAGAAAGCATGTTTTATTGCATCCTTCTTCCTACAACTTTCAATAGTCTTCAGTATGGATTTTTTGTGATGTTTATTGATGGTGCTATATTCGTAGGTTAAGGTGGACTTGATACCGAAATGTAGTGATATTTTCTTTTTACTATTTTTCCTCTCAATTTCCCTTTTTATAATACATTTGAATAAGACTTCCTGACGTCCATGCCTCTTTCCAGCAATCAATAATGGTAATAGAGTAGCTTAGTATTACTTTCACTCCTGTATTCTTTCCAATGCTCAGCTGCAGTGTAATGTATCTTCCTTTCCTGTACGTAGCTCACCTTCGTTCATCAAGTGAAGGATATCAAAACAAATAAGGGAAGTAAATTAACTTCTCCTGAATCACACTCTAAGGAATATACATTAATTAAACTCTCCTTTGTTAGTTTTATAGTCTCTGGTGTCCCTCTTTCTTCTGGGGAAAAATACGGTGAAAGAAATAGAGTCGTAACTATGAAAGTATCTGAGTACTCCCTTGCAGCGGCGGAGATGAGGAACAGCAAGGGTCCTCCATTATCTTAATTGACTCGCTTCTTTTGAAGTTATGCTTGTTGTTTTCCCTTCATATATACTGATGATATATATATATATATATATATATATATATATATATATATATATA
>CM035179.1:8390507-8405342 GCA_020233015.1 Callinectes sapidus
ACACACACACACACACACACACACACACACACACACACACACACACACACACACACACACACATGTAAATCCTAGGCCACTATCAATAGCTTCATAGAAATTCGTTAGTCAAGTGGACATTTTTCTAATGATTCTTTGGAAGGAATGAAGCGCAATAGAGTCGAGCGAATGTCATGATGGACAGAGATGGGAAAGGCGAAAAGTGTCATGATGATTTAGGAAGGAGCGTGAGTACTATGATCTCATTCGCTTCGACTTCAAACCACCTTCAGAGAAAATGTAAAGATTTCTTTTGAAACTTTTGAGATAATATTCGTGAGCAGCACTGGGCCTTCAGACTTCCACGTTTCTTAATCGCAGGTTACGTGCCTCAGCCAGAACATGGACACACGTTGTTAAACTGAACCACAGCGTCGCAAACCACAAACATCAACACAACACTATCGCTACACCTGACGAGCTGTGGTTTTGTGGCGCTCGCATAGAACGTCATTGTTTTCGGTCTGTGCTCCCAGGCCACGGCAGGAGGAGGAGGTAACGGATAACGAATCGAAAGTGTATTGTTATGCAGTCATCTATATTAACACGGTAGAGTTGAACGTTTTGTTTGAGATGAAGGATAAAGAAATGGAAGGTAAACGTTAGTCAAAAAGAATAAAGAAGAAAAATGACTATCCAGAAGAAGAAGATGAAGAAGAAGAAGAAAAGCAAGAGAAGGAAAAAGGAAAATTCTCCTTAATGAAAAAAAGAAACGTACACAAAGTTGAGAACGAAAATAAATAAAAGGAGGAGGAGTTACCTTTGCCAGCTTGTCATACTCGAGGTGGGTGCTGATGGTGTGGCCCACCTCCTCCAGGTCTGTGATGGACTCTGGCAGGTGGTGTCTGAACATGGCCTCTCGCGCCTCCTTCCCCGGCAGTGGCACCAGGATCCTCTTCTCCAGGCGGCGAAGCATGGCGGGATCCAGCTGCCTAGGATTGGATGGAAGAGTATGATGTAAGATTGGTGCCATTGTAGATAACGCAGATAACAGTGGAGATAGTGGTCAGTGATGGTGTGCCCGAAACTATCGTATCGGTAAACATGAAGTACCTGGCTATGTCAGTTTGAATTAACAACTCTTGAGTAAATAGATGAGTGATGCGTTAGCTGAGTTGCGTTGTTTACATTTTTTGTTTAATAGTAACTGGTTAGCACAGTTATTGTTTTTTATCTATTATCTTAATTGTGTTCTCAACAAGACAATGAGTGACAGTGTTGGTTAAAACTATGTTCCGTCATCTGAACTCAGTCATAGCGAGTAATTTTAATTAGGGACTACTCGTTTCCTAATCAGGTTGTAATTTCATCATGGAGAATATCAACACACAGACATCTGTGAGCACTGCCTTGAGCAAGGTCTTCATCATGTAATAGTGACTACCTTTGTGGATATGGTTGGCTAGATGCTTCAAACCCAACACAGAACAGTCGAGTCACCAGCACACTCACCAGGGAATGTTGGAAGCAGCGAGGAGGAAGACATGGTGATTGGATTGCGTTAGACCGTCCAGCTCTACTAACAGCTGCGTCTTCATCCTGCGGGAGGCCTCGTGTTCCTGTTCACCTTGACGCGAGGCCATGAGTGCGTCCACCTCGTCGACGAAGATAGTGGAGGGCGCGTGGAACCTTGCCATCTCAAACAATACCTGAAGGAGGACGGTGGTTGTGACAGTGATAGTGAGAGTTACCAGGTTGTGATGGTTAATCTGGTGGTGATGGGGACTGTTCGACAAGAGTAAATTGTAATGTTGATGATGTTGATGATGATGAGTTGTTTGTTACTTGAGTTTTGTTGCTTCTGGATGACTTGATATTTCAGGTCATCCACGTTCATTTGCGAAAACTTTAAACTCGTCCTGACGTTAGTAGGTCAATTACACCCACAGGCATTTTTAAAAACAGTAAACACGAACAATAAATCGTGGCTGGTGAAATATTCCTGGCGATATTTCATTAGTTAGACAGGTGGTGGTTCAGTGCGGACAATTATAAAAGTGCATTTATTTTTACATTTCATGAGACCAGAAAAAGGAAAAATGTATATCAGACACGGGTTTTTATTGCCAAACGCACGTCACTGCTGTTGACATACTGGCAATATTTGGACCTCCATTGGATTGCGAAACTGGCTGTGGTGTGTGTGTGTGTGTGTGTGTGTGTGTGTGTGTATGTGTGTGTGTGTGTGTGTGTGTGTGTGTGTGTGTGTGTGTGTGTGTGTGTGTGTGTGTGTATGTGTGTGTGTGTGTGCAGGGGATAACGCATGCACTTACCCTAACCAGCTTTTCCGAGTCACCGCGCCATTTGGAGACGAGTGAAGTGGCAGAGATGTTGAAGAAAGTTGTCTTGCACTCCGTCGCCACAGCCTTCGCCAGCAGCGTTTTACCTACCAAAGTAGTAGCAGTAGCAGTAGTAGTAGTAGTAGTAGTAGTAGTAGTAGTAGTAGTAGTAGTAGTAGTAGTAGTAGTAGTAGTAGCAGTAATAGTAGTAATAGTAGTAGTAGTAGTGGTAGTTATGGCTCAATTCCTCGTGTCCTACAGATGAATGTTAGCTGTTACACCAAATAATAACATTTCTTCCCTTTCCTCCACAGTGTTCATATTTCCCAGGCTGTCCCTATCAGTCGCCCTCACCCCAGCATTGTCTTTATTTCTCGGTCGCGCTCTTATGGCATTTATCTCCATTCCCATCGTCCCTGCCTCTACTAACGCATGTTGCATCACTCAATACTAAAGGGGAAAGGAAGGGAGAACGAAATGTATAGACGTGGAACATGTGACGAAGTGTTATGGTTCTAATATAAAAAACACAGTGACACGTGTTTGAATCTCTTTTGTCATCTGCCACCGTATCTTTAAAGGGATGTATAAGTGAACTGGTAAACTCTGGATCTCCCTACTAAAAAAGTAAGCCTATTGTCATGTTGAGAGTATGGCTACATAATTCAAATCTTCTTGGCATAAGGCTCATGATTCTAAATGATAACAGAATAACGATGGCAAAGATTTAAAGTTGATAGTAACTTATTTCTGTCAAGCTTCGCAATCCTGCTATGTTAATGGAGATTTTGCTTCATTGATGTTTCTTTCCTTTCTTATATCAATTTTGTGTTGTGACGTGACATGTAACAGTGTGTTTTTGGACTGATTGAAAACCCGCTAATCAACTCTGTAGCCTCGGAAAATAGTTGTGGTGAGAGAGCAAAGCGTTTCTGAATACGGACTTCAGTTATATCTTTCTTTCTGAAACTTTTTTTTCTATGGCAAAATTATCTGTAGATGATAATGAATAATTTATCTCTTGTCTTTCTTCCTGTTTCATTCTTCTTTCTCTTATGAGAATAAGTGCATCTAAATGTCAAAAGTTACCATAAGTACAACATCTAGTCTCTTCGAAACTTCACGAGGATAGTTTAGAAAGCGCCATTTGGGTCTGAAATCCAACTATGGTTCTCGCTCCCTCACCTGTGCCCGGCGGTCCGTACAGCAGGATGCCTCGCCACGGCTTGAACCTTCCGATGAAGAGCTGTGGGTACTTGAGAGGGTACACCACCGCCTCCTTCACCAGTCTCTTGGCGTCCTCTAGCCCAAGGATCTCACTCCATCTCACCTGAGGATTCTCCACCAAAATTTCCTGAAAGATATTTAAAAACGATGAAATTTATACTTTTAAACAGGGGAAGCTTACTTAACCCCTTCTGTACTGGGACGTATTTTCATAGTTATTCTAATTATTTGTAGGTAATATACAAACAACTTCCGGAACTCATGCGGAGATGTACGTTATAACACTAGAAATTTGTATCTAATGGGAATAATACTTTGAAACTTGCATTCCCTTTCGTTATTTAACCAAAAAAGCGGAACATATCTAGAGAAGAAGAAGAAAAAAGAAGAAGAAGAAGAAGAAGAAGAAGAAGGAGGAGGAGGAGGAGGAGGAGGAGGAGGAGGAGGAGGAGGAGGAGGAGGAGTATGCGTGCTATTGAGTAAACATGCGCCTGGTGTAAGGGAAACAGTACCCGCTGGATGATGTTGGCCAGATCCCTGAACTCCCCTGAGAAGTGAGGCAGCATGATGGTTGGCTTCACGCTCTTCTCGTCCCACAGGTCACTGCCCTCCTCCTCTTCGCCTGTGAACAGTTGTGCATTAAGTCAAAACAATTTATTCACTAACTTCATTGAGGGTGTTAATAGAGAGTGGAGTTTATTTTCCTTTTCCTTTTGTGCTTTGTGGTATTCAAGGAAAAATCATATTGTGGTGTGTGTGTGTGTGTGTGTGTGTGTGTGTGTGTGTGTGTGTGTGTGTGTGTGTGTGTGTGTGTGTCAGCATGCAACTTTATGTAAGTGAAAATAAATGCGTAAATAAGATAGAAAAAGACCACCCACATAATAAACCATTTTCATACAGCAGTAAATCAATAAGAATTTAAAACACACGAAAAAAAAACTAAATATTAAACCTTCCTAAAATTAAAAAGGTCACGTCAAAGGTCAAAGGTCACACTCACCTGCTTGCTGCTCAGCCTGCGCGGACGGAGCTCGAGGTGGACCTTTACCGATGTCTCCAATGTTCTCCTCGAGTCTCGTGTAGTCACTGATCATCTGCTTGAGGTTGATGACTTGACGAGGCTGTGGAGGGATGGAGCAGCAAAGTAAAGTACCATTATTGCCATCGTCAGTCATTTATAAACATTACAAAATATGATTACCGGCATAGTCTGTCAATAGTTTGGTCATGTAGTCAATAGAGGAGATTAGGAACCGATTAAAAAAAGGCTGGAGAAAGGTAGTTGAAGGAAAAGATTTGGGAAAACATAGAGAGTGGGATGGAGTGATGTTATTGCCTTACAGTTTCAAGGGATTGGAGTGAAATGAAAGATACAAAGGACAAAAACGATTGCAACAGACTCATGCATTCCACCAACCTCTGAATTTAAAGAAACAGTGAAAAAATAGTCCATCAATCCAAGGCTTCCTGTCATACTAATATCACCATCTTAACTCGGCCATCATGTGAGTACAACGTAAAATATTAGCAAATCACACTCACCCTATTACTTAGAGATTGATAAAGATATAAATAAAGCTAAATAAATACAAGACACGTAAAGGTACAAGAAGCAAGGATAAAGACGACTTGGAGAAAAAAAATGTGATAAAGTTAAGGCTAATTTCTAGGGAAGAATGGAACGTTAGGAAGATATGAGAGTAACTATCGACCAGCAAAGAATAGATGCGTAGAGTAAAAAAATGATTACAGGAAAAGAAAGAAGGATATTTACTTGGCCCGCCATTCTACCCATTCTGACTGGTCCCAGATGCCCCACTGCCCCGCCTCTCTCGCTGTCCGTATCTGAGGAGGACTTTGAGGGGTCCTTCTTCTCGTCACCCGAACTCCTGACGGGGCCACTGTTGGACATGCGCCGCCCACCCACCAGCGGACCCCTGCGAGCCGCGTAACGAAGGAGAGAGAAAAGTTTAGTTTGTTGGAGTTTGAATGGTGTAGTTTTGATTATTTCCTCGGTTTTTTTGTGATTGTTTAGGTTAGTGTTAGTGTTATTGATATTATTTTAACTCTTTCAGTACTGGAACGCGTTTTTAGATTGATTTTGGTTATTATTTGGGGATTTTATTCAGCTTCAGAAATTCGTGTGTTAAGATAATACAGACTCTGGCCTCTAATCTTCTGAACCCCATAGATCTTCCCTAATGTCAATAGAATAGTCTAATCATACCCCAAATTCGTGGTAAAAATGTATCCCAGTACTGAAGAGGTTAAGTTATTGTCTTCCTTTGATATTTTTGGTAACAACACACACACACCTGTTAAGCTCCTCCCGTTTCTTGTTATCAACACTTCTGTTTCTGACGGAGTTTCTGGAGCGGGCGTGGCCTCGTACCTCCACCCCTTCCTCGTTCAGGCTGGGGTCGCTGGCGGTGCGGCCCATGCTGTGCCCCGACCCGCCGCTCCTGGGCAGGGATCTCCTTCTTTGGATCAATGAAACTCAATCAGAAAATAATTAAGACGGACTGCCTCTGATGACAAATCGATGGAACTGAAATGCACTTCAAGAAAAATCTGTGCATATGAGCGATACATTACTTGATACTGTATTATTAGGGACATACGTAAGCTCTTGCTTCTTTTCTTCTTATCATAGTTTGACCCCTTCAATACTGGGACGCTTTTTCATATTTATTCTGCTTATCATTTGTCGATAAGCTCATGTGAGAATTTAAGTAGTACTGACTTTAGCCATTATTCTTCTGGCCTCCGTAGATCCTTCCTAATCAAATCGTTTAATCACACTCAATGTGTCCCAGTTTTGAATGAGTTAATATACTTTTTTTATTTTATTATCCTATGTTTTCAAAACACAATTCATTTACTTCATTCTCAGTTTCAAAACAGTTAGATTTATTTCTGATCTTTCGTTATATTTTAAGACTTCGTTAGATTTTAGGTCAACACTTTTATTTTCGTTGCATCGCTGGCTGCATTACTTTCTTTGCCTCACCTGAAGAAGGGAGTCTTTTTACCAGTAGGCGTCTCATTCCCAAGGCTGTTCTCATCACCACCATTGCCGTGGAGATCACACCTGTGTGGCTTTGGTGGAGTTCTTGGCACTATCACCCGCCTGGCTAACCGCGGGTACTTCTGAAACTGAAAGAAAATTACTGCTATAAACCGCTTTAGTGTTGAGAATGACAGTGTTACGTACATTTGTATTGAATGATTGTAGTGTTTGCAAGAAAGTCGAGGAGTAGCAGATATAATGACAAATCTCTGCTTTTATACATTTCTATCTTGTAATGTTCGGATGGATGACAAAAAAGAAAAAAAAATATGAATAAGAAACAGTAAATATATACGTAAGGGGCAAAGGAAAAAAAAAGGAGTAAAAGAAGACTAAGACCAGGATTTTACCTTGTTGACAAACCAGTTTTCGTAGTCTTCCAAAATCCCAGAGAGGTCGACTTTTTCACACACGCTGAACTGTTCTGTGTTGAGCCGTGACTCCTGCGCCAGAAGCTTGGCAGCATCGTTGAACCTGTACAGGGAAAGATGTGTGAGTGTGGTGAGAGAATCGTAGTCTGTTTCTATTCCTACTGCTGTAATGATAGTGGTGGTGATAGGAGTAGTAGTAGTAGTAGTAGTAGTAGTAGTAGTGGTAGTGGTGGTTGTAGTGGTAGTAATAGTGGTGATAGTGGTAGTTGTACAGGTGTCCTTTGTGGCAGTAGCAGTAGCAACAATATTAAAAACCAGCAAATATCAGCTAAATATTCATAGAGGAGCTCCGCCACAACAGCTGATTCGTGCTTGAGACCCATAACACAGAGCCTTCACTCATGTCAATAGGAATCAATGTCTGGTGTGCCTGGCGGTCACGGTCGCTTACCTGTAGAGGCTCCTGACGATAGCCTCAATGTGCCTCGGGATGCAGAGCGAACGAAAATAGTAAATGTGAAAGGCTACTTGATACCACAAAGTAAATATACTGAATAGATTACCATTACTGTATCAAAGTGTTTAAATTGTTTTGTATGGATTTCCCTTTGAATAAAATAGTGGTGGTATGCCATAATGTTTTCACTATAAAAGAATCTCGCATATTAATAATAGCTGCGATGGCTGCACATGTAAAGATTAATGTTTTTATAGACCACACCAAACAGAAATACAAATATAACATCAGATCAAAGCAATAAGCAACAATTAAAAAACATAACTATTTTTCGAGCAATATGGATCACATTAATGCAACATAAGTGAACCAAAAAATACATAAATTATTAGATAATGAATAAATGATGGAATAATCCCAATAAATACCCGAGCATTGACTGAGTCGCGCCTGAGTGCCAGAGGTCAATAATTCAGTCAATAACAAAATATAAGAGAGAAAAAGAGCACAACAGTCACGTTCACAATGCACAGGAATTTATGATTTGCATTCCTCCTTTGGTGACCTTCGTGTCTCGCTAACATTACCGACCTCCGCTTCTAGTGAAAAACGACGAAGTGCCGCCAAAATATACATGATCTCAGCCTCAAATATTACGCCATACTTCCCCTTGTAAACTATGATCGTCTGTTTTGTAGCGTGTTTTAGTGTGCAATGCTTTTAGGAGAGGAAAATAACGTGACTAAACACAGCGCTGCTTTAGTCTATCTTACTACCGTGAAATATATTAACGTTGCTATGTTGTTCTTTCCACGAATGTTATGTATTGTGACTTTCATGAATGGTACACCTTATATACTAGTATGCTGCTTGATGTGAGTGAAGATGACATTGCACCGTATAACAAGACACACACACACACACACACACACACACACACATACACACACACACACACACACACACACACACACACACACACACACACACACACACACACACACACACACACAATGAACTTTACGCACCACTAAAGGTCGTAGCATAGTAAATTGACCTATATATGCCAACAGGCACGCACACACACACACTCAGACACACACACACAGACACACACACACACACACACACACACACACACACACACACACACACACACACACACACACACACACACACACACACACACACACACACACTTACCCTTCATTATCAAGGTAATGGTGAACTAAAATGAGAAGAGACTTGCGTCGAATTTCAGCTCTCTTGTCAGCCTGCAGAGGGAGAGAGAGAGAGAGAGAGAGAGAGAGAGAGAGAGAGAGAGAGAGAGAGAGAGAGAGAGAGAGAGAGAGAGAGAGAGAGAGAGTTATTAATCTTCATCACTTTGTTTTATCAAGGCTAACACACACTTTTTTCAATATTCATTAGAATTTTCTGCACTAAAGTATTCTTCAAATTTCAGCATTTTTGTACTAATGAATATTGTTCCTTATCATCATCATTTTCACCATCATCATCATCATCATCATCATCATCATCATCATCATCATCATCATCATCATCATCATCATCAGTCAAGGATACACGTGATACTACTACAAGTAACATCAACAACATCAACAACACCAGTGATTTACTCCTACAGTGATGGAGTGTTGATCAGTATTGGGATTAATGATAATGACACCCAATTTTAGGATTAATGGCAATATTACCCCATTCACCTTTATTAACTTACTTCCCCTTCCTCCCTCCCTCCCTCCTTTTTTCATTATTTTCTCTAGTTTTCTCCTTTCCGTTTCTACTTCCTCTTTTCTCCCTTTTTCCTTTGTTTTTTTTTTTTTCTCTCCTATCCTTTTTTTCTTTTTCTCACACCTTTCCTTTATCACTGCCTTTCTATATTCTCCTCTTTCTCCTCCTCCTCTTCTTTTTTTTCCTAGACCTTATCTTATCTCCCTCTGATTCTTCCTCCTTTCTCCCACTCCTCTTCCATCGTTATTCCTCCTGTATCTTCCTCCCTTTCCTTCACCTTCCCTCCCTTCCCTTTCCTTCCCCTCCCTTCCCTTCCTATCCTCTTTCCTGTCTCCCTTATTTCGTTCATTAATTACCTTTCATTTTTTTTCCGTCCTTCAATGTCCGTTTTATCGATCTCTTTCTATACCACTCTCCCTTCTCTTCCTCCCTCTCTTCTCTCTTCTCTTTCCCCCCTTTCTCTCTCCTCCATTCACCGTGTCTCTTACCTCCCTCCATGAAGTCTTTGTTGACCAATAATCAAGTCTGTTCCCTTTCTCATTATGATCTTTTATCACTCCCCTGTAGTTGTATTTTGTTTTTCTTGCGTTTCTTTTAGTTTCTTTTTTGTAAATGTCTTCTTCTTCGTCTCTCTCTCTCTCTCTCTCTCTCTCTCTCTCTCTCTCTCTCTCTCTCTCTCTCTCTCTCTCTCTCTCTCTCACTTCAACATTTCACATATCCATTTCCTTTCCCAGAATGCACCCAAACAGACAACAAACAGACAGATAGACAGACAGATAGACAGACAGACCTGCAGACATGAGAAACCCTACTTATGTAAATAGTGTTATATGCACGCACGCGCACGCACGCACACACACACACACACACACACACACACACACACACACACACACACACACACACACACACACACACACACACGGCAATCCAGCTTATGTAGCTTAAATGCACTCACACTAACACGCACACTGAATTACTGATGCTATTCACCATTATTGTTTTGTTCCTTGGTGGCGTGGATATGAGGAGAGTGAAACAAACAGAAGTAGCACGAGTCTGAATAAATGATAATGGCTGTCGTTGGCCACTAACTTTCCTGTGTGGCTTATGGCAACTCCCTTCTTTGTCCTTTACTCCTAATGTTATTTCCTGTCTGCTTTTTTTTTTCTCTCTCTCCCTCTTCAGTAACGTGGTTCTGATTGATTTTTTTCTTTTATTTACGTCCTTTTGTCTTTGTGTGTGCTTTATATTCTGGTTATTTATTTCTAACCTATTTTCTGCCATTTTTATCTCTCTTTCTCAGTCATATCTAAGGTGTTGTTTGTTTTTTATTGATTTTTCTTTTATTTACGTCTTTTTGCCTTAGTCTTTTTTATATCCTATCTATTTTGTCCTTGAGTTTTTTCATATATTCGATATATCGTAATTCTGGAATGTATTTTCTGTCTATTTTCGATTTTTTTTGTGTGTCTGTATATTAATTCACTGTCTTACGTCTCTCATATCTTTTTCTCTTATTTACGTCTCTTTGTCTTAGTCTGTGTTTTAAATCCTGTCTCTTCTGTAGTTTTTTTCATATTCTCAGTCTATTTTAAGTCTGGTTTGTCTTTTTTTCGATTTTTTCCTGTACATTTGCTCACTGTCTTATGTCTCCCTCATGTCTTTTTTGTGTTTTCTCCTGTCTTTCCTGTCCGCTTCACCTCCAGTGGTTTTCCAGACACTCGCGTTACATTTTCAAGTTTTGCTGGGAAATAACAGTTCTCGGAGGTGTTTGCTGTAGTTTGTGGTGTAATGAGTGCGTCTCTTATTGCAGGTGTTGTGCCTCGTGGCTGTGACGTGCTGACAACTCACGGTAAGGATAGTAACTCCATTCCTCCTTTTTTTTGCTCTCTCTCTCTCTCTCTCTCTCTCTCTCTCTCTCTCTCTCTCTCTCTCTCTCTCTCTCTCTCTCTCTCTCTCTCTCTCTCTCTCTCTCTCTCGTTATTAGTTTAGTTTGGGCAGAAAAATATGGATTGCCGTGACTTTATTAATTTTCTGTCTTCATTCCTCGTAGTAAGATTACGTGGCTTGATTTCCTCTTAATTTAGCGTATTAAGTCCCTCACATTCTTACAATTATTCGTAAGTTAATTTCTTTAGTTTGCTGGACAGTAACTGCAGGTGCGTGTTATAGTCATGTGTTTCATCGCCTCTGTCCTTTAATTTCACCCTGCTGCGTCCTGCCCCGGCGTCAACTAGCTCATTGTTAATTATTGCAGTATAATTCACTGACTTCCCCATTGGACAGCAGAATAACAAACACCAGTACTATTCCCGTGCAAAGATCACCTCCTGCCCCAAATGTCTGATGGTCTATACCCTTTAATTTCACTGAGCTATATCCTGTCCCACTAATGCCACGCTCATTCCGGTGTTGAAGGCCATAAACCCCCTTTGTACACGAGAACAGCACACAATATCATTACACTAGTCGCTTTATGGCTTCAGCTCACCATCACATCAAAGCCAAACGTTACCCATTGCGTGAATTTACTCGTATTACTCATTCAAATATTTCCCACTGGTGACACTGCCGACCCCCAAATGCTCGTAATTATAACAGTAATAGAGGAGCTTTAAGGGCGATCCGTAATTAGCGCAAAACTGTTCGCAACTTTTCGCTATTCTGGGCAGACGAAGAAAACGGGACCCAGCGGCCGTGTTGATGAGGGTCGATGAGGGCTGGTGGGGAAAGGGTGAAGGGAGATTCAGGTGTGACATTCAGGCAGGTAGGTGCACAGGCGCTATTTGTGTACTGGAAGTGTTCTCAGACTGCAGTAAGGCTATTAGTGTGCGGGATTATGTGAAAGGTGTAGGATTATAGGAGGGAGGAACGAGTACGTGTATATTGTGTGGGTGGAAAGGTCAAACTGAAGGCTGAATGAAGGGTGGGGTGTGTGCTATAGTGAACGCAAAGTGAGTTGTGGTTATGATACATTGTGAAGTGTAGGTGTAATATGGGTGTGGGGTGAGTGATGACAGGAACTAAGGTTGTGGTTACCTGTTCTCGACACAGTCAGTGGTGTTACGAGTATTGCAGCATTGCACCTGTCTCACTGTGCCGGACGAGGCTGTTTTATCTGTTAATATCATGGACTTCATTGTTATACTGTGCCTTTTTGTGTTAGAGGGAGACTGCCTTAGAGGAAAATCAAGTAAAATAAGTAAAAAAGATACTGATGTGTCAGTCCCGTAATAGAATACATTATAATTACGTGTACAATTTGTAGATATAATTGAGTTTATTATATCATACCACGGACAATTAGAGGCACCGAGTATATAATAATGAAACACATGAAAAGTAACCAGAAAAACTATCTCCGTATGTGAGACAGGCGAACACTGCCAAATCTACCCATTTAGTTACCCACCTCTATGGCAGAAGTTAGTGGGGGTAATGCCATGAACACCAACAATCCTCTACCACCCTCCCACCACCACCACTACCTCTACCAACACCCTAGAAGTGAGTCACCAGGGTAAAAGGTCCTCTCCCTTCGCCGCCCCCTCCTTCGCGCACTCACCGTCACCTATGTAGCTACTGAAATTAATGACCAGTTTACCAAATATATATTATGGTGTAAACGCATGTGGTTATCGTCCCTGAAACTAATTACCTGCTGACCCAAGAGGAGTAATTATTGCAGCAAAAGTAGGAAGGGAGTAACGGGCGTGAAATGGAGGGAGAAAATAACAGATCTCTAATTATTGCTTTTTTTTCGGAATATAGCCATGAGGAGGGAAAAATCTGGAGGTTAAAGGGGAGCAAAGAAAAGAATATGGTGGTAGCAATATTTCTTTCTCTATGACTTCATTCAAACATCTCTCTCTCTCTCTCTCTCTCTCTCTCTCTCTCTCTCTCTCTCTCTCTCTCTCTTACCAGATCCTTGGCCTGGCTGGCGGCTCGCAGGGACTGGAGGGACAGATGGGCGTTGGTGGCCATCAGGACGCATCTGTAAATTAGAGACCTTAGAAGCGTGTTGACCTTGGCCACTGTCTTTCCCTCCTCACCCCTGCTATCATGACCTATCCTTGCATTAACTAGTAACACACCCCTAACTCCCTTAGTGCTATGCCTCTTTGACCTTTTGCTTTCTGAACTGTGTGCCTCGTATATATAAACTTTGCTGTCTTAATCGGAGATAAGCTAAAATTACGTGGAACAGTTTTTTTTATCGTAATTTGCTTCCTCTTTTTTATGGTCGGTAGGAGGTGGGTAGCGTTGCGAGGAATCCGTTTTAAAGAGGAAGTCTTGTGGGTTCTGCTCCAAGTAGCCGCCCACCATCCTACCGTCACTGAGTAAGCGTTGTACATCACTGATTGATTGGTATGTGGATAGAAACACACACACACACACACAGAGAGAGAGAGAGAGAGAGAGAGAGAGAGAGAGTCAGACAAGGCATAAAAAAGACAGAGGTGGGGGGAGGAAACTGCAGCAAAAACGCCCTAATTTAACGCTTTCCAGCATCCGTAGCAGTGGTGTTTGGACTCGCTATGAACAAAAACCACGAGGGTGATGTTTGGGGGTACATACAGGGAGCGAGTTCCTTACCCCCTCCCCCCCCCCAACCCTCCCTCACCCTCTCTTCGTCAGACACCCCGCGGAGAAATCTTGAAGGAACTGACTATCGGGAAAAGTGTTGCAGCCACGAACGGTTTCCTATAACACTAAAAATGAGGCTGCCTTCCCCCCACCCCCCTCACACACACACACACCGTCACGCCGACACCCAAATAGTATCAGTACAGGGCGTGGACTTGTCATTAAACTTAGCATAGCATTTCCAGACATGTGTGACAGCTATTGCACCCCTCTCTCTCTCTCTCTCTCTCTCTCTCTCTCTCTCTCTCTCTCTCTCTCTCTCTCTCTCTCTCTCTCTCTCGCACGCACGAAACTTCACTGCTTGACATTCACGACAGAATTAGAGATCATTTGCTTGCTTGAACTCCTGGAGACCCCAAAACGAGAGAGAGAAGAGTAACGAGAGGGAAAGAAAAGAAAAAGGAGGAATGTTACATGGAAATGAATTAAAGGTGAAAGAAGAGAAGAGGAGAGACTTAGAGAAAAGGGTGTCAAAAATAGGGTACCTTAAAAAACGAACGAATAACAAAGAAAACATTCAACTTTTTAACACTAAACAACTCGAATATTACACCAACATATACGTAAATTAGTATTAAATTTTGGTATCTCTTTTTTAATGCCATTTTCTTTTATTTGTGGGTTTTGGTTGTCGTTTTTCAAGTTCTGCATGTTGGGTGATGGCGGTGGGATGAGCAGTGAGTGGCAGGAGGCAGACAAGTGGTTTATGGTGGATGGGGGCTGTGAGGTGGAGAGTGAAGGGTTATCTGTATGGGCGACTGCTTGTGTCAGTGAACGAAAGAGAGAGAAAAAAGTGTGCGTTGATTTTGCGTGACGTCAGGGATTGATAGATTGATTTTTGCTGAGTGAGAGAGAGAGAGAGAGAGAGAGAGAGAGAGAGAGAGAGAGAGAGAGAGAGAGAGAGAGAGAGAGAGAGAGAGAGAGAGAGAGAGCGCGAGAGAGAGAGAGAGAGAGAGAGAGGGAGAGAGAGAGAGAGAGAGAGAGAGAGAG
>CM035179.1:8405589-8421451 GCA_020233015.1 Callinectes sapidus
GAGAGAGAGAGAGAGAGAGAGAGAGAGAATGTATTGATCGAACACTTGGACCTTATGATTTCCTGACCTTGGCTTCTCTTGTAGTACTGTATGTAACTACACACACACACACACACACACACACATACACACACACACACACACACGCACACACACACACACACACACACGTCCCACCTCATTTATTTGGTGACAGCAGTAAATTACTTCTCGTTTTCTTTCCTTCCCTTTACGCTGACTGTCCCACGCGACCAAAACAAATAAGACAAACAGATCGTAAACTAAAATAAAAATCCAAATAAAATAAGTGGAATGAGTGTGTAAGAATAAAAATATAAGAGTGAAGGACAAAATGCAAAAAATATACGTACTTGAATATAATATCGTAAAATTTTATGTTGAATTTGTTCTTTCACACCTTCGTATTTTTCTCCCCCGTTTTCTTCGCCCTGTCCCCGTCCCTCAGTGTCTCTCTCCCTTCTGCTATAAATCCTCAAACCCATCTTCTTTTCTCCATATCTGCCACTTTCCCTCCATCCCTCCACTTTTGCCTCTCCCAGTGGACCAATTTTCTCCTTGTCCCTCACCTCTATTCCACTATTTTCTTCCACCTAGCGTCCACTATGTATTTTTCACAGATCCTTTCATAGATTTATTTTTTATGTTTATTATGAACTTATTACTCGAAATGAACTAGTTACCCCGAAAGAGAACATGAATTTGGTTTAATTAGAAGTTTTGAAAGGAAGGTTTACATTATCCCCGCTGTTATAGGGAAGGTAATTACAGTATATATGTGAGATGTGACGTGACAGGTACAGGTGTGTTTCCGGCAGGTGTGTGTAGTGATGGCATTCATTAAGTGCATACGTGTTGTGTTAGGTTAAAGTATAGTATAGTGTGGGTGTAATTGTTGATTGGTTCCTGTGTGTGTGTGTGTGTGTGTGTGTGTGTGTGTGTGCGTGTGTGTGCGTGTGCGTGTGTGTTTGTGACTTGCAAAGAGGTGAAGGACCAGGGAAAATTGCGAGGCTCTTTAGAATCACACTGCTAGCCATGCATGGTCTCTATTACCACCTGTACAAGCGCGCGCACACACACACACACACACACACACACACACACACACACACACACACACACACACACACACACTTACACACACACACGGCTTAATTGAAAAGCATAAATTCTAACTTAGTGAACATTATGTTGAGTTTCGGAAAATACATTAGGCCATGATGTACGTGTGTGCGCGCGCGTGTGTGCATGTCTATTCCTGCGCACAATAATGACGCAAGAAGAAATTTAGATGATTTGTCAACTAAGAAAAAATCGTCACGTTATATTTTTTTCTTTCTCCTTGAGTTTCTCTTCTTTTGCGTTATACATTTCCACTTTCATATTTCTCACTGTAGTTTCTTATCACTTTTCCCTTCTTATACAGCATATGTCTTTATAATTCCACTTTTATCACATTTATACGTAATTTTTCCTTTCCTTCTTACACTTTCATTTCACACACTTCTGTCCTTATATCTCGAAAAATCTCTTCCTAGAATCTTTTCATATAATTTCATCCGATTTTTTTATATTCTTTCTTTTCTTCATCGTCCATTCTTCATAATCCGCTTTGCTTCTATTTTTATCCAGGTCTTCTCTTATTTCCATTTTCGTCCTCTGTTTCCATCCCTTCTGCGTGCATTTTATTGGTTCTCTTTGGATCCCTCGAGCGGCTCAGTTGTGTAGAAGTAAAGGGGGTTCGAACTACGTATGTGAACCAGCGAACCATTCTTTCAGTCAATAGAGAGGGAGTTCGACGTTTATTAAAGAAAATGGGGGATACGATCGGTTTGTACCCTCTCTTCATTTTTCTTTACCTTTTTTCATTTACGTTTTCTCTCTTTCCTCATCTTTTTTTTTATTCTTCCTTTTTGCGGGTTGTCAGATTTTGAAAAGTTAAAGTTATTGAAAGTTTTATTGCCTTTTTACCGACGTAATTCATAGTGCATTTTTCGTGAGCAATTTCAGAGAGAGAGAGAGAGAGAGAGAGAGAGAGAGAGAGTCACCCCCATCCCTTCCAACAACCTCCCCCCCCTCCCCCCACAAAAAAAGCAAGAGAAATGAAAGCAAAACAAACTCAAACAACTTAAAATATCACCGTCTTAAAACAAGCAGGACATATAAAGGAGGCAGTTTAGAAACCAGGTCCTTAATTTTGCCGCGTGGGATGGCAGACGATGATGGAGGAAGAAATATCAGTTTTTTTGAGAAATTTACCTTTGTTCTCACGAATATAACGAGTGCTGATGATGATGATAGTGTGCAAATCTGCATGTGTGTGTGTTGGTGGGTGACTATAAGTAGCAAGGTGAGTGTGCGTGTGTATGTGCGTGCGTGAGTGTGTCTGCATCAGCCTTTTACAATGCCGGAGTAAAGAGTTGGATTGTGTTTCATCAGAGGACGTGTTGTGTTGCGCTGCCTCGCGTGAGAGTTTTGCTGTAAGGTTAAGGGGAGAGGGAGGGAGGAGAGGGAGAGAGAGGGAGAGGGAGGGAGCAAAGGCTGTAACAGTGAAATGTGCTCTTGCGTGTGTTGCTTCTTACCGTTGTTGTTGCTGGGAGAAGGAGAGTTTATAGGTAGTGATGTTCTGTTTGTTGCTACTGTTGTTTGTGTTGCCTTTGTTGTTGTCAAGGGATGATGTGTTTTGTTTATGTTTTCTACCTGTTTGCGTTGATTTTAGTTGTTACCAGGTAAAAGAGAGGATTATAAACTGTAGCGTTCTCTGTATGTATGTGTGTGTGTGTGTGTGTGTGTGTGTGTGTGTGTGTGTGTGTGTGTGTGTGTGTGTGTGTGATGTTATCGTATCTGTTTGTCTTGTTTTGAATATCTTGTTTGTTAAGTGAGTGGTGGAAATTGATTGCTTTACTTTGAAGGTCAGTGTTTTTGCATGTAGTTTATCTAGTTTTATCATTACTGTTCTTCCAATGAATATCAATTTACAGAAACTAACTGGCTAGATAACGCTGACAGATGATAAATGTTAGATATCAAGGTAGGCGATAAATAGATGAGTGAATATGATAAATCAATAGACAGATAGATAGATAGATAAAAAAAGATAGATAAATAGATAGAGAGATAGAGATAGATAGATAGATAAGCTGTTAGACACATGAATGGAAGTTGATGAATAGAGAAACGGAAAGAATGTATACACAAAACATACATGCATGCTTACATAAACACACATACACGTAATGTACATACATACATACATACATACATACATACATACATACATAAACACCACCATAGACACCATTACCGTCAACCTAACTAAGACGAATATGGATAATGAATATACTGTGTAATTTACATGGCTCGCTCGTAGGTAGGTTAGGTTAGGAAAGGTAAGGTGACAGATAGGAAGTACGTATGAGCGTCACCTATGTCACGTTAGTTACCAGCGTCACCAACGTTACCTATTGGGGGGAGGGGGGTTACATAGCGTCCCAAGCCACGCGGCAATCGACCACCACACACTGACGAGCTGGTGGTGACTTTACGTGCACACGCCCCACGCTCACGCCTCACGCACACGCCTCCCCCACACGCACGTGACACACACACGCACATACACACACACTCCCTGTGCGCCGTGAGTCACCTTCCGCAGTACAGTTTCCCTCGTGTAAGATAAGCAATGAGAATGAATAATAATGAAAGCAGGATGCAAGTTTAGTCCGTTTTGGTGTCTGTTTGGTGTTGTCTTCTCTCTTTCGCGGTGTTATGAGACGTAAGGGTGACTCAGCGTGGCTTTGTTCCCGGAATGCCGCCCTTGTCCTCACTTTGATCTGTTCGTAAGGGTCAGAATTGGAGGTTTGTTTCCAGTTCAGATTCCCTCCTCGTGTTCCTGTTCTTGTTCTCGTGTCCTCGATTAGTCTTGCTACGCCTCGTCTCCTTCCTCTTTTGTCTCTTCTCTTCCTGTCTTCGTTTGTCTCTACTCATCCGTCTTTTATCTATTGTTCTTTTTTCTTGGTTGTTTATTTATCGTCATGCATTTTTTTTACAAATTTTGGAACATATTCTTTAACAAGTGTATAGTTATCATCGTCTTCTTCCTCGCTTCCTCCGTCTGCTGTCTTCCTCTCCCCGTTCCAGATGACATGTGAAAATTAAGGAACAAATCACTGAAGCGTCTTTCCTCCCTCGCTCTTTCCCCTCCCTTCGCCCCCCCATCGTTTCCTCTCCGGCGCCGTCACCTCCCGTAATCTCTTCTTTCCTCTCGTCTGTAACGCTGCAGTGTTGAATTGCTTTGGTTCATCTTTCTATCTCCGTTCCTTGTCTTGAGCACCGTAATGACCGTGTATCATCCTCCCCCTCTCAAGGTCTTTCTGTCATCATAACTCTCTCCTGACACCATCCTCTTCTGCTGCCTCGCCTACCAACACCTTACCATTTCTGCCTACCTTGCTCACGGATACATTACCACTTGCTGTCATTTCAATATCGCCCTAAAGTTGTG
Source organism: Callinectes sapidus (assembly GCA_020233015.1). Classification (NCBI taxonomy): domain Eukaryota; kingdom Metazoa; phylum Arthropoda; class Malacostraca; order Decapoda; family Portunidae; genus Callinectes; species Callinectes sapidus. The sequence continues at coordinate 8,410,112 of CM035179.1, forward strand.
TGCCTTTGTCCTCCGCCGCACTTTGACCTTATCACAGGGACCGCACGGAAAGGATTCGGGAAGTTGGGAGGGAGAAACTGGAACGTTCGAAGTGATAGCGTGTGTGTTTGTTCTTTAAATTACAGCGTCCGTAGCAACCAGGTCACGAGTCATCAAAGCAGTGCAGGTCAGCTCCGGCAGCCCGGGGAGCAAGTGAACTAACTGTCCGGTGTCGAATTCGCACAAGGACGCTCGGTTTGGAAGGGGCCGAGATGACCACACAGCCAAATCTCCTCTCAGCTTTAGTCTTTTGCTTTGTCCGCACCTTTCGTCTCCTGGTAACCCTCTTGCCTCCATCGCTAAGCTACAATACCTGACACTAACCACCTGAAGTGTATCTGTCCCTCCTCCCATCTCTCTCACTCGTCCCTCACTCACCTGTGCACGCCGGGGGAAGCCACCTGTGCCGAGCGACGCGTGCAGCTGACTGACGGTGCGGCGCCCCCTCAACTCCTCCACTGCCGGTTGCCGCGTCTCGCCATGCAAACATTCACTGTGACTCCTTCATGGCTCCCTTGACGGTGAAAAATTAACTGCTGCAAACTTTGGTTCAATTACCACGAGTCCGAGAAATGTATTAAAGAGTAATTTTAGGGAGATTTTTTTCAAGGGTTTCAAGGGTTATGTTTCACTCACGCCTCCCACACAGACCCTTGAGTGACGACCGAGGCCCACACAGCACCTCAGATAATTGGAGTGTCGCAAGTTCCTACTGATCCCCTCCCTAACTTGGCTTAAAGATCTCTCCTCCTCACACTTTGCCATGGACGGCTGCTCATCGCCCACCTCAACTCTATTTTCGTCTAAATCCTTTTTGTTATATGCAATGATGTCTAAGAATGTGTTGGAAGTAGCTATTATGTATCATTTCCTCCCAGCGCAACTCTTCGTCGATTTCCTCTCTCTCTCTCTCTCTCTCTCTCTCTCTCTCTCTCTCTCTCTCTCTCTCTCTCTCTCTCTCTCTCTCTCTCTCTCTCTCTCTCTCTCTCTCTCTTGCCCTAATTTTTCTCCTATTTTTGCATTTCCTAAGGTTAAACTTAATGTTAAGATAAAGTAGTACAGTTGTTGCACATTTTGTATTTCATTGAGCCTTTGTGGGAGCGACGAAGAAGGCGGTGGCGCTGGAGTGGAGCGTGGGCCAAGTGTGTCGTGAGATGGCGTGGAGTGTGGCATGAGGAGGCGTCTGCAAACACACATGACACTATTGACGGCCCTCCCCGCCACCGCACTCCGGCATGTTGTTTACCCCGTTGCTATGGAGAGCCGCACACAAGCCTCCGTTTTCTTTGCGTACAGCAGATCCTTTGACTTCACGTCTGCTCCTACTATTTTATTTTTCTATTGGTATTTTTTTTTTTTTTTCATAAGTCCATCAATTTGTGTTAATGTCATAATCGTCTTTATTGGTATCGACGTGTATTTGATTTTACATTCCGTATTTGGTTTGGAAAAGAAAAGGTGTATCATATGGTAAAAGGACTAAGGAAGTCAGGGGTACAAGCTCAGTTTTCTACGAACGTGCAAGAGTGAGGAAAGGAGAACGGGCCCCTCGGTGGCATGAACACCGCGCGTTGCTTCAAGTGTCGGTCAGTCTCAGTCGCGTCTTGAGGTGTGAAACTGGTGGTCGCAGACTCCAACGCCGCGCCGCACCCTGCCACCACCCCACGAGGAGCAAGTGAGGAGAGCATCTGCATCTCGACGTAATCTCACCCTCGAGAAGAACATAACTGGATTCAGAGTGCATTCAGCGGCTTTGTTCATACGGTGGTGGTCACATTTCCTCAAGTTGCCGTAATGAGCTGGAGAGTCTGCTAGGAAACATGACGTTCACCTCAAGGAAGAGAAACCGTGAGCTGTACAACGAGCCTTTTGTTACTGACGGAGGAGGCTCTTGTGTGCCACGCCGCTTTCCTGAGTTACTCTGAGGACCTGACTGGGCTCTCCCTTTTTACTCAAATACTTTGCCACGAATACATTAGAGTGACAGTGTATCATAGAAGTGGACCTGTGGGCTAAGAATGAAAGACTGAACATACAGGAAGACTTTTAGCTCATTCTTAGTAACTTATCGTCTGTATTAAGTTCCTGAACATTTCTCCCACGCCTCAAGTCATTTTAACCCACGCAAGAAGTATTCCTGTGTCTGTGTCAGAGTGCAAGTCAACTAACAGTTTTCTACATCAGTCATCCAAGAACTGTTAACAAGGAACTCGAGAATTTGAAAAGACAAAAAATCCTTCTATTAATCTTCACCACTTTAATATCTTGTCCCTACTGCTGTCGATCCCCTCCTCAGATATCCTTCCTTACCTCGCATTCTCCCTCCGTTGTCATCTTCACATCCCTCTCCTTCATCCTTCCCTCATATCCTTCACACCTCCCCAACATAGTTCCTGCTTGTCTCTTACCTTTACCTTCCCATCACCTTTGCTCTCCCCACCGCCAACATGGGATGCAGCGAGAGCAAAGACTTACAACAGATCAGCGTGTCAGATGCACATAAGAAACTCGAGTCGTCTCTGGAGGGTTTGGAGGTTGTTAGAATGACTTCCTCGGCAACCTCCTCCGGCCAGGGATCCTCTGTGCCTCACACGCCGGAGGAAAAGGATCAACATAGGGCAAGAGAGACTTCCTCCGGAATTCCATCCTCCCTCGAAAACATTCCAACCAACGACTTAGGGGTGAGTAGACACGACACTTTGGCCAGTATTCTTAAACACTGCTCTCTCACCACACTAATTTTCCAACATCACTCGGGTTTTCAAGACAGTTTTTACTTATAATGAACTAGAATTATTGCCAGTCCATCACCAGAACCATAAAAATACTCTTAAAAACATGACTTTCTTCAACTAAAGCCTTTGGAAAATATTGATGGTGAGAGAGCAAAGTGTTTAAGAATACGGGCATTTGAATTTGACATCGGTTGAGAGGCGGAAGTAATATTTTACGGATAATGCCGGCGATGTATAGGGTGATTGCCATGGATTCCTCAAAGGGGTTGCTGGGAACGAATTGGTTATATGAATGGATACACGACACAAATAAAGGGGTAAGGATATTGGTAGCTACCCGTGTATAGGATAATGATCAATGAATTCTTCTCAGGGGTTGCTAAGAACGAGTTGCTTGTATGAATGGATATAAGTGTAAAAAATAAAGGATTAGGATGTTACAGGGACAATAATTTCAGGAAGGACAAAAAGAAAGTGAATAAATAAACGAGAAAGGGAAAATATAAGGAAAAACATTCACATCAAACATCAAATTACAGTGTAACAGTTCGAGGAATGTCAACACAGCGAGAACTTTCTTTCTTTTTACAAACAAGTAGTGAAGCCTCATTTAGTCGGACATATACACGGAGGGGACAAGTGCGGTTCAGGAAAATTGCTTCAGAAAGAGAGAATGAGAGCAGGGACAGGGAATGAGCGGGGAGGTGTGGGGGGTAACGCGTGGGCAGTTCCGGGAAGGTGTGATGGGAGTGGAGGAGGGGCGGGGCATACCTGAGTGCGATGCGTCACGTTACCTGCCATTCCACTTCCGAGGCCGGTGAAGGATCCGAAGTGACGAGTGGAAGTTATTGCCATAGATGATCGCTACCTGAAGTGGAAATTAGCAACCACTGTAATTTTAGAGGGAGTTATGTTAGATTATACGGCGTTGCTTAACCTTCTCAAGTCATAATTCAACGTAAAAGGGACTATATTTCGTTGAAGTGAATATCAACCACTATATACTTTTAAGACGAGTTGTATTGCATAAGATTGGGTTAGGTAAGGCTAAATCTCCCAGTGTAGCTTAACATAACCAACTATGACACATTTTTTTTTTTTTTTTAAGTATATATTGCTCATTCGAGTCACTTTTACTATTAAGACAAATTGAAATACATAAGTTAGGTTAGGTTAGATCAAATCATCTAGTCTGGCTTGATCTAACCAACCCTAACATCCTTTTTTTTAGTATTGATATATTGTTTCTTGAAATGAGAAGCAGCCACCTTAACCGCATTTGAGATAGGTTGGGATACATAAGGATAGATAAGTGTAACCTAATATATCCCATTCTAACACATTATAACAAGAACTAATGTAATGTAGCGTAACCACACCCCTGAATGAGCGTGGGTGGATAATACTGATCTGACTAATTCTGCCATGAACATTTCACGAACCGAGGGAGAAAATTGAGAGGGAACAAAGAATAACTCGAGTACTTGTCACTTATTCATCACGTTTTCAGTTCCTTCTGGGAATCTGGTGTATGGAGAAGGTCAGAGTGTCGGAGTACCGCTAGAGTGAGCGCAGCATTGGTAAGCGGGAATGATGACGTCTCCGATAGTAGCGAATCACATGATCGATGACGTCAAGTATTCCCTGGCGATTGGTTGCCGTGGGACACCAATACGCAGCAAGTGGAAGGCAAGCGTGAAAGTTGGCGGGTGGAGGCTTGAACTGAAGCACGTATCGGCCCAGCGAGCGTCACCCGGGACAACCCGCTAAATAGACCTTGACACTGCCACTCTGTCATTAACCTCGCTACGCCGCAGTTATAACCAATTTCCCTTACAAGAGCCTTTATTATTCCTTATGTGTTCTTGAGGGAATGTTATGATCCAGCTAATGACTGGCTGGATAACGATGAAGGATTACCTTGGAAACCCCTATAAATATTGTTGGTGTAGTAATTATTGTAGGCTACATGGCATAGTGTTGTAGACCTTGGGTTTTGTTGAGGGAATACTGTGCTACTATAACATGGCGCTGTATGACTTGTTGTTGTGGTGCGTCAGCTCAGTCAATCTGTCAATTCGATGTATTATTGATGTGAACAGCTATATATAACATTATTGGAGTCAACTGACGAATGAATGTATCGACATATGAATACCAGAACTATGAAGATAGATCGGTAGATGAATTGTCTGATCGGTAAACTATTACATCTATAAATAAATAGATTCAAGTGTTTAGTATTAAACTTGGCACTTCATAACAATAAAAAGAATGAATTCATTCTGAAATGAAACAAAAAAAGTTGTATGTGAAACAGATGGCTCTTTAAATTCAAGCAGCATAGATCTATCTCGTTACGAAACACAGCACATATTCATCGTCATACACAGAGACATTACCAATTAAAAGAAAGAAGCATGAGAGGCCTTCCCGCTCTTTCCTATTCCTAAGCAAGCTGCTGCGACGAATTATTTAAACCCTCACGAAATGTGTGATGTGGGACAAATAAACCGGAATAAACTGAACCGAACTGAGACGAACCGGAAAGGCCAATACGAACGAACGGACCCGGAGAGACACGTGAGTCGCTGGAGGCGTGAATACTGAAAGACCGCCACAGTAGCTCTCCACACTTACGTAAAAGAGCCACTGAATTATATAATGAAGTAATGTGCGTAGAAGCTAAGTAAGTGCTTTTTTTCTGGTTTAGGAAGGAAAGGCAAAGCATTACTACATCACATGAAAAATTGTATTATTCTAGCAATATTTAAGATTGAAAAGGTTAGGTTAGACTGGATTCCGGTAGATTCGTGGTCCACACAGGAGAGAAGCGGACAGGTATGTAGGCACAGGCAGAGGGACTCCTGCTTGTTTTCAGGAATGTTTCTGGTAGAATAATTGATGGGGTGTTCGATAAGTACACACACACACACACACACACACACACACACACACACACACACACACAACACACACACACACACACACACACACCTAGGAATTACCCCTCACTAATTTGGTACCTATTAAGGAAGTTCGTGTGTGTGTGTGTGTGTGTGTCATGCCACTCAGCCGACGTGGGGTTATCTGTTCCTGTATTCCTTCCGAGAATTATAAAACAAAATATTACGGAGGAAAAAATTAATCCGAAGACATGATCCTTTCCCAGACTCGTGTAACAAAGACCGGGATTCCCACGAAGCTATGTAAATAAAAACTAAAGGGACAGGACCAGACCACTCTGTTGTAAGTCATGGGAGTGTCACGTAAGCTTCCTGTTGTAAAAAGCTCAGATTAACGACGCGACTAATGCTGTAATGACAAGGTAAACACAATCACGAGATGTTTTATTTCAGCGTGTGTTTGTGTAATCTCTTAATGTGCTTACTGTTTGATAGATGATTTAAATGAATATCGCCTGCAATTTTTATCGTGTTTGTGCGTGCAGTTAGATATGGTGTAGAGAGAAAAGGGGATAACAAAAGTGTGTTAAGAAAAATGGTACTCAATATACCAACATAATAGGTTTTTGTACGTTTTATTTTCAGTGTTAAATTTATGATGTATTTTATAGTGGTATATATTTTTGCATCACTTTTTTGTTGTGCCACTCGTTACTGTGACTTATGTTGTACATCTTTTTATTTATTTGTCTTTATTCCTTGTTTTCAGTTATTTTTATCTTCTGTATTTATTTACTATTTATTCATCATTTTAAGTACCTTGTAGACGACGGAAAGGAGACTAGGACTAAGAATGATTGGGTCCTTTGTCTCCTCTTCACTAAACCTTTTTTTGCATCATTAATTTATTCTTTTTCTGATGTCCTTTTTCATGTCTTTTTTCCCCTCTACTTTTTTTATCGACCTTCAGGTTTTTCTTTCCATTTTATTCCTCATGTCTCTTCCTCACTGATTTTTTTCTCTCCCTCATTATTTTTTTCATTTGTAATTTAAACCCCACGTCTTATCAGGATTCAGAAGATATCTCAGCTAGTTAAGTCTGCATCAGGTCAGCTCAGGTCACGTGTCACTTCGGTTAGAGTCCAAACAAGAGTCTAGCGAGTGACAAAGTAAGGCGGACAAGGAGAGGTGAACGTCCGCTGGGAGGAAAAGACGGACTGAAATATTGGAAGACTGATGGACGTGGGGTTAACAAAATAAGAGACTCGTACATACATAATACATATACAATACACACACACACACACACACACACACACACACACACACACACACACACACACACACACACACACACACACACACACACACACACACACACTCACAGAAAAATACATTACAATTTTCCCAAAACATAAATAACAAAACTCATTTAAAACAACATATATTGAACTTCAGCTAAACCACAGTCCACATAATAAAGAAATCGACTCGCACACACACACACACACACACACACACACACACACACACACACACACACACACACTGGAAAAGAAAATGATCAATCTCTGAGTCATTTTCCACAATAATCTTCAGACGTAACCTCGCCCCGGCACACTGACCTCAGCACGTTGACCTCCCCAGCACGTTGACCTGTCGCGTGCCCCAAGGAGTCTCGCCCTGCCGTGACCCCCCCTGTGTTTGTTTGTTTATGGCCAATGTGGTTGGTTCCTGCCGCGCCAGACACTCTTATCCAACCTTTAGTTCCTCCAGATTTCTTGGTAATCTTTTTCTTTCTCGTTTTAGTTTATGGTCTTTCATTTTTTCCCTCTCCAATTTTATGTTTTCCTCGTCTTATTCCTTTATTATTTATCCTTATCCTTCTCTCCTCTACCTAGTTTTCGGATTTCTTTGTAATTTTCTTTTTTTCCCTGTCGTTTTAGCTTCTGCTCTTCCATCTTTTCCATCTCCAATCTTATTTTTCCTCCTCTTTCTTTATCTTTATCTTCCTCTCTTATTTTTTTTATTCTCATCCTCCTCTTTTATACCTATTTCTTAGATTTTTTAGTAGATTTCATTTTTCCCTCTCTTTTTAGCTCTGCTCTTCCATTTTTTTTCTCCAGTCTTACTTTTTTTATCCTCCCCTTTCTTCTTCTTTCTCTTCCTCCTTCTTTCTTCTTTATCATCATACTCGTCTTCCTTACCTTAGTTCACATCCTCATTCTTCACCGTCACACTGGTCTTCTTGCTTATACATTTTTGCATAATTCAATATGTTTTGTTCTTTATATGTTTACTCTCTGGTGTTTTCATGCCTCTTTTCTTGTGTTTTGTTTTTCTTTCTTCTTTTATTCCTTTATTGATATTTTCTCTATCCTAGTCACCTGAAATTTTAGCATTTTCTCTTCGTTTTCTTTTATCTCCTCTATTTCGTATTTTTCTTGTGTTATCCCCCGTTTTTTTTTCTGTATATTATCTGTGGTTATGTTTTTTTTTCCATCATTCTCTCTACTTCTATATTCTCTCGTTAATTTCTATCTCTTTCTCTCGTATCTTGACTATTATCCCTGCATCGTTTATGAATTCTCTCTTGTTTTCTCTTCTAGCTTCTCTACTCCTCCATTTTCTCTCTAATTCTTTCTTTTCCTCCCCTTCTTTTCTCTCATCCCTTTATTTTTTTCCCCTACACTGTACCCTCTTCTTTCATCATCCCTCCTTTGTTCTTCCGCTTCCTTTCTTACCTTCGCCTCCCGCTGCTTCGTTACACTTGCCTTAATAATGTTACGACCACGCCTCACTCACGCTCACAATTGACTCCCATTCATCTGTTATTACTTCCTGGTGTGTTTCTCTGCTCCTCCGCCGTGTTATTGTTGTTTAGGGTTGCAATAATCCAATGCTATCCACCACCACTACTGTCAATATCTACAGCAATATTTTTTTCTCTTGCTTTTTTGTATATTTTTGTTGGTTATAGTTGTGGTGGTGGTGGTGGTGATGGTGACAATATGATGGTAGTAGTTATTAGTTATGGTAGTGATATAGTAGTAGTAATAATAGTAGTAGTAGAAATAGTAGTGATTGTTATTGTTCTCCTCCTCCTCCTCCTCCTCCTCCTCCTCCTCCTCCTCCTCCTCCTCCTCCTCCTCCTCCTCCTCCTCCTCCTCCTCCTCCTCCTCCTCCTTTACCATGACACATCACAGTCACACAGGTTTACCGGGAATCATGCAAGGGGCGGGTTTTACTGTCACGCCCTGCTGTCTTAAAAAGGAGAAAAGATCTTAGAAAACCATAAACATAACACGTCACGAGGGAATCTGTCTCGCCACACGGACTCTATGCCTCCTCCTCCTCCTCCTCCTCCGCCTTCTCTTCCTCTTCCTTCTCATCATTATCATCATTGTCCTCTCTTTCTCTCCTTTTGAAATGCAGTTAGATTTGCATTATTTTATTCATTCAAATGGAAGCAAGTATCAGATTGTTTCATTGTGTTTCACTCATTGAGACATCCTGGAACAGACACACAGACAAACATTAAGGAAGAGAGAAGCATGTCCTATAGAATGGCAAGTCTTAAGTTTATGTAGGAAATTAATCCGCCAAGCCTCATTATATGCATCACCGGAAATTTGACGCGCCGTGACAGAGAGAGAGAGAGAGAAAAAAAAAAACGGATATTGACAGAAAGAAACCCTGAGTAAAGGTACAAAGTCAACATTCTCGAAGCACCGGAGATCGTGAACAAATTATACCACTCTTACCCTCCATTACCGATAATGCTACTTTTATGTCTTTAATGGAACGTTCTGTAGCATTGAGGCATTGATTTGGGACCAGTACGTGATAAGTAAATATATACAGAGGAGTGAATAGTCTTGATCGAACTCTAACACTATAAACACGAGGTAAGCAAGTCTTCTATTGAGCCAGGGAGGATCGTGACTGCCTTCTTCGGTCACGGGTTGCTTCCTCTGTATGGTCATGATCAATAGTCGCGTCACATACCACTCACTTGTACTGTGTTTTGGAGTTTGACCTCAAGAATAAGTCCTGTAATCTGCTTAGGGTAGGTCAAGTTAGGTTAAGTTAGCTTGGGTTGACTTAGGTAAGGAAAGGTTTTGTTAGTTAAAGTTACCTTAAGTTTAGTTAGGTTATATTAGGTTTTGTTATGAGAAAGTCAGGAAAGGTAGTCAGGTCAGGTCATGAAGGTAAATAAAATAAGAAAAGAGAATACAAGAGGAGATAAAATGCAGAAGATAATAATAACAGAGAAAGGAAAACAGATAAAAAGCGAAAACAAGAATGAGATAGTGCGAGGAGGAAGACTAAAGAGAACACGAAAGAAAATAAGAAAGAATAGAAAAACATCGCATGCAAAACAAAATAACATAGAAGAGGAAGAGGAAGGAATAAACAAGCGTGGATCATTATTAAGAATGGCACGGAATGATGAATGAAAGGACACACACACACACACACACACACACACACACACACACACACACACACACACACACACACACACACACCTCTGCCTGGGTTTTCCCCCTACTTCACTCGTTGCCTGACATGGGTAAATAACAAGAAGGAAGGGAGAGAGGTAGAAGGGTGGGAAGAGGGAAAAAAGGTAGGTATTTCGTCTTTGTGAAGGAAATTTAGTTACTCGATTCGTGGGTCCGTATTAGTGAGTGGTGTAAATTATGGTTTTCGCTTCCGTGATGGTAGTTAGAGGATGAGGAATGATGAAGTGAGGCGTTCAGTTGAGAGAGAGGCGAGCCATGCGGGACTGAATGCTAATAAAGTGAGGTGAAGGTGGAAACAAAGGAACGGAGTGTGGTGTGTGGGAAGTGAATGGCCGTGATGTGCTGTGTGTATCAGGAGGTATATTTATTTCATATTGCGAGTGTGTACGTAGATGGCTGCTTCACTGCTTCACTGCTTCACACACACACACACACACACACACACACACTTGATTGTATGGATCGGCATTCCTTCTTTACATAAAATCAATCGTATATTCTTCAGATTTTAGATTGTAGATAGTTCAATATTTTCAAGTAACTCAAGCACTTCCTGTTTTTCTTTACTGGTAGTAGTAGTAGTAGTAGTAGTAGTAGTAGTAGTAGTAGTAGTAGTAGTAGTAGTAGTAGTGGTGGTGGTGGTGGTAGGATACTGCTTCAAATCCAATTCATTATAAGCCCCTTCCATTAGGTAAAAACATCTCTTACCATAGACAAACCTATTGAAACATTAATGGGTCTATGTTGGCCAGAAGATTAATGACCAGAGTCTGTACTATTTTCATCCCCACATGAGTTTCTGAAGTTGAATAGAATCGACGAACAATAAGACAGAATAAATATGAAAGTGTGTCCCAGTACTGAAGGGGTTACGAGACGATGATCGAGTGTTTAACTAATAATATGAACACACCCTTATGAGGTAACTGTGATCCGATTGATGTACATAAGGAAAATCAACTACGAAAAACGGGAAGAAGAAAAATAGAAGTGGATAATCTCTCTTCGGTTATAAGTGAATTGATACGTGATCGTTTTCATAGTTCATTATTTACGTTGTTTATAATCCTTTTTGTCCTTGGCGTGTTCTCTCTCTCTCTCTCTCTCTCTCTCTCTCTCTCTCTCTCTCTCTCT
>CM035179.1:8428837-8440785 GCA_020233015.1 Callinectes sapidus
ACACACACAAAACAAACACACACACACACACACACACACACACACACACACACACACACACACACACACACACACACACACACACACACACACACACACACAGAAAAATACATTACAATTTTCCCAAAAGATAAATAACAAAACTCATTTAAAACAACATATATTGAAATTCAGCTAAACCACAGTCCACATAATAAAGAAATCGACTCGCGCACACACACACACACACACACTGGAAAAGAAAATGATCAATCTCTGAGTCATTTTCCACAATAATCTTCAGACGTAACCTCGCCCCGGCACACTGACCTCAGCACGTTGACCTCCCCAGCACGTTGACCTGTCGCGTGCCCCAAGGAGTCTCGCCCTGCCGTGACCCCCCCTGTGTTTGTTTGTTTATGGCCAATGTGGTTGGTTCCTGCCGCGCCAGACACTCTTATCCAACCTTTAGTTCCTCCAGATTTCTTGGTAATCTTTTTCTTTCTCGTTTTAGTTTATGCTCTTCCATTTTTTCCCTCTCTAATTTTGTTTTCCTCGTCTTATTTCTTTATTATTTATCCTTATCCTTCTCTCCTCTACCTAGTTTTCAGATTTCTTTGTAATTTTCTTTTTTTCCTCTCGTTTTAGCTTCTGCTCTTCCATCTTTTCCATCTCCAATCTTATTTTTCCTCCTCTTTCTTCATCTTTCTCTTCCTCTCTTATTTTTTTCTATTCTCATCCTCCTCTTCTATACCTATTTCTTAGATTTTTTAGTAGATTTCATTTTTCCTCTCTCTTTTTAGCTTCTGCTCTTCCATCTTTTCTCTCTCCAGTCTTACTTTTTTCCTCCCCTTTCTTCTTCTTTCTCTTCCTCCTTCTTTCTTCTTTATCATCATACTCGTCTTCCTTACCTTAGTTCACATCCTCATTTTTCACCGTCACACTGGTCTTCTTGCTTATACATTTTGCATAATTCAATATTTTTTGTTCTTTATATGTTTATTCTCTGGTGTTTCATGCCTCCATTCTTGTGTTTTGTTTTTCTTTCTTCTTTTATTCTTTTATTGATATTTTCTCTCTCCTATTCACCTGAAATTTTGGCTTTTTCTTTTCGTTTTCTTTTATCTCCTCTATTTCGTATTTTTCTTGTGTTATCTCCTGTTCTTTTTTATATGTTTTTCTTTATATTATCTGGGGTTATGTTTTTTTTTCCATTATTCTCTCTAGTTCTATATTATCTTGTTAATTCCTATCTCTTTCTCTCGTATCTTGACTATTATTCCTACATCTTTTATGAATTCTCTCGTGTTTTCTCTTTTAGCTTCTCTACTCCTCCATTTTCTCTCTCATTCTTTCTTTCCCTCCCCTTCTTTTCTCTCATCCCTTTATTTTTTCCTATACATTGTACCCTCTTCTTTCATCATCCCTCCTTTGTTCTTCCGCTCCCCCTTCTTACCTTCGCCTCCTGCTGCTTCGTTACACTTGCCTTAATAATGTTACGACCGCGCCTCACTCACGCTCACAATTGACTCCCATTCAACTGTTATTACTTCCTGGTGTGTTTCTCTGCTCCTCCTTCGTGTTATTGTTGTTTAGGGTTGCAATAATCCAATTCTATCCACCACCACTACTGTCAATATCTACAACAATAATTTTTTTTCTCTTGCTTTTTTGTATATTTTTGTTGGTTATAGTTGTGGTGGTGGTGGTGGTGGTGCATGGTGGCAATACGATGGTAGTGATGGTAGTTATGGTAGTGATATAGTAGTAGTAATAATAGTAGTAGTAGAAATAGTAGTGATTGTTATTGTTTTCCTCCTCCTCCTCCTCCTCCTTCTCCTCCTCCTCCTGTACCATGACACATCACAGTCACACAGGTTTACCGGGAATCATGCAAGGGGCGGGTTTTACTGTCACGCCCTGCTGTCTTAAAAAGGAGAAAAGATCTTAGAAAACCATAAACATAACACGTCACGAGGGAATCTGTCTCGCCACACGGACTCTATGCCTCCTCCTCCTCCTCCTCCTCCGCCTTCTCTTCCTCTTCCTTCTCATCATTATCATCATTGTCCTCTCTTTCTCTCCTTTTGAAATGCAGTTAGATTTGCATTATTTTATTCATTCAAATGGAAGCAAGTATCAGATTGTTTCATTGTGTTTCACTCATTGAGACATCCTGGAACAGACACACAGACAAACATTAAGGAAGAGAGAAGCATGTCCTATAGAATGGCAAGTCTTAAGTTTATGTAGGAAATTAATCCGCCAAGCCTCATTATATGCATCACCGGAAATTTGACGCGCCGTGACAGAGAGAGAGAGAGAGAAAAAAAAAAACGGATATTGACAGAAAGAAACCCTGAGTAAAGGTACAAAGTCAACATTCTCGAAGCACCGGAGATCGTGAACAAATTATACCACTCTTACCCTCCATTACCGATAATGCTACTTTTATGTCTTTAATGGAACGTTCTGTAGCATTGAGGCATTGATTTGGGACCAGTACGTGATAAGTAAATATATACAGAGGAGTGAATAGTCTTGATCGAACTCTAACACTATAAACACGAGGTAAGCAAGTCTTCTATTGAGCCAGGGAGGATCGTGACTGCCTTCTTCGGTCACGGGTTGCTTCCTCTGTATGGTCATGATCAATAGTCGCGTCACATACCACTCACTTGTACTGTGTTTTGGAGTTTGACCTCAAGAATAAGTCCTGTAATCTGCTTAGGGTAGGTCAAGTTAGGTTAAGTTAGCTTGGGTTGACTTAGGTAAGGAAAGGTTTTGTTAGTTAAAGTTACCTTAAGTTTAGTTAGGTTATATTAGGTTTTGTTATGAGAAAGTCAGGAAAGGTAGTCAGGTCAGGTCATGAAGGTAAATAAAATAAGAAAAGAGAATACAAGAGGAGATAAAATGCAGAAGATAATAATAACAGAGAAAGGAAAACAGATAAAAAGCGAAAACAAGAATGAGATAGTGCGAGGAGGAAGACTAAAGAGAACACGAAAGAAAATAAGAAAGAATAGAAAAACATCGCATGCAAAACAAAATAACATAGAAGAGGAAGAGGAAGGAATAAACAAGCGTGGATCATTATTAAGAATGGCACGGAATGATGAATGAAAGGACACACACACACACACACACACACACACACACACACACACACACACACACACACACACACACACACACCTCTGCCTGGGTTTTCCCCCTACTTCACTCGTTGCCTGACATGGGTAAATAACAAGAAGGAAGGGAGAGAGGTAGAAGGGTGGGAAGAGGGAAAAAAGGTAGGTATTTCGTCTTTGTGAAGGAAATTTAGTTACTCGATTCGTGGATCCGTATTAGTGAGTGGTGTAAATTATGGTTTTCGCTTCCGTGATGGTAGTTAGAGGATGAGGAATGATGAAGTGAGGCGTTCAGTTGAGAGAGAGGCGAGCCATGCGGGACTGAATGCTAATAAAGTGAGGTGAAGGTGGAAACAAAGGAACGGAGTGTGGTGTGTGGGAAGTGAATGGCTGTGATGTGCTGTGTGTGTGTGTGTATCAGGAGGTATATTTATTTCATATTGCTAGTGTGTACGTAGATGGCTGCTCCACTGCTTCACTGCTTCACTGCTTTACACACACACACACACACACACACACACACACACACACTTGATTGTATGGATCGGCATTCCTCCTTTACATAAGTTCAATCATATATTCTTCTGATTTTAGATTCTAGATAGTTCAATATTTTCAAGTAACTCAAGCACTTCCTGTTTTTCTTTACTGGTAGTAGTAGTAGTAGTAGTAGTAGTAGTAGTAGTAGTAGTAGTAGTAGTAGTAGTAGTAGGATATTGCTTCAAATCTAATTCATTATAAGCCCCTTCCATTAGGTAAAAACATCTCTTACCATAGACAAACCCATTGAAACATTAATGGGTCTATGTTGGCCAGAAGATTAATGACCAAAGTCTGTACTATTTTCATCCCCACATGAGTTTCTGAAGCTGAATAGAATCGACGAACAATAAGACAGAATAAATATGAAAATGTGTCCCAGTACTGAAGGGGTTACGAGACGATGATCGAGTGTTTAACTAATAATATGATCACACCCTTATGAGGTAACTGTGATCCGATTGATATACTTAAGGAAAATCAACTACGAAAAACGGGAAGAAGAAAAATAGAAGTGGATAATCTCTCTTCGGTTATAAGTGAATTGATACGTGATCGTTTTCATAGTACATTATTTACGTTGTTTATAATCCTTTTTGTCCTTGGCGTGTTCTCTCTCTCTCTCTCTCTCTCTCTCTCTCTCTCTCTCTCTCTCTCTCTCTCTCTCTCTCTCTCTCTCTCTCTCTCTCTCTCTCTCTCTCCCTTCGTGTTGTCTAATTAACATAATTTGTTTGCCGATAATTGAAGCTCCGTGTTCTTAGGAGTTAATGAACGGATGATATGGTGTTAGTTTATTGGTGGTGGTGGAGGAGGTGGTGGTGGTGGTGGTAGTGGTGGTGGTGGTGGTAGTGGTGGTGGTGGTTATAATGAGCGTGGAAAGTGTTGTCTATTCGTAATCGATTGTACCTCCATGGTCGTGAATACTGCACACACACACACACACACACACACACACACACACACACACAGTCGTACATCATCCTTTTTATTTCCTTTCTTTTGTCTCTTCATCATCATCTTAATATTTCTTTTTTCTGTACCCTCATCTTATCACATAAAAAATACTCCAACATTTCTTTATTCTCTTTCCTTTTTTTCATCAGTTCACCATTATTTCACCATGAAGAATGAGAACAAGCCAATTTTGATGAGATGGTGATTAAATTACATAGTTGCAAACAGCTTCTAAACCACTTTAGTATTGGGAACAGCTTTTACATTTATTTCATACAGCTTCAGAAACTTATATAGGAATCGAAACGGTGAAGACCTTGGCTATTGATGTTCTGACCTACATAGGCCCTTCCTAATGTCAATACAATAATCTAGACACACCCAAAACTCGTGGTAAAAATGCGTCCCAATACTGAAGAGGTTAAGGCTGCTGGTTCTTAATTTCCTTTGTGTTCCTTTGAAATGCTTTGGCAGTCACGTGTTGAGGTGCCACCAGTGAAGACTTGCATGGGGGTGAGAGAGTGTGAGCATGTCGTGTGTGGTGTGGCGGCGAGGGAAGGGCAGCTCATTTAACACCACGTGACGGGGGTCGATCGGAGCGACACGGGCTGGCTGGCGCTCTCTCTCTTTCTCTTTCTCTTTCTTCAACGAAACTTGTCCCTGTCGAGTTGAGTTTTTGCACTATTGCCTGACTTGAGTTTAGCGTCAATTCATGATCGCTGTTTGTTTGTACCGAGGGTATAATTTTACTTGTTGTTAACGTAGCAAAACCGATATTTTATGTTGTTTTTTGTACAGTTTGTGTGTGCGTCTTTCAGAAGAGCCAAATGAAGAATGAAGTAACAGTCACAATTAAGACAATAATATAGACAAAGCCAGATAGACAGCTATAAATAAATAGGTGGATAGATACAGTAAATGTAAATATTTCAACACTTCATACATCACTTAACGTCTCTATTCCATATTTCACTTCCAACAAACTTTTCGTGATGGTAGAAAAACAGTCAACAAAGTTTCGTATTCTGTGGATTATACGTTTATGCGCAGAGCGATGAATAATTGAATGTGAGAATGATAGAAGGGATCGGATAGCAAGAGGAATGGGTCTGCCTGAATGGTTCATCTCACTGTCTTCACTCGTCTACTCACTCCTCACAACACTTGACAAAACCTGAGACTTGATTCGCGGTGCAGAAACTCGTTGGTCAGTCCATGTGAATCAATGCAAGATTAAACCAATAAAGAGGGAATCCGGGACTCTTAAGTGCTAGTGTGGCGCCAGTGTGTTGCCGTGCATGTTGTCATTTCCTAACGCGAGAGACGACTATTGAGTAGCGAGGGTTTACCTGGCGTAGTGGGTCGAGAGGTGCCACCTGTCTAGGTCATTCACAGCCAAGGTAAATCCTCACCTGTCCGACTTCAATATCTTTGCTTATTACGCTTAGCTCGCAAAGAAGTGTTTGATCCTGAAGTTTATTTGTAACCCAGTTAATAAAGTGTCGTAAGTCTCTCTCATAGACGATTAGTGTGTCGGGAAAACTTTTGAACACGAGAGAGAAATATTACTTGAACTGTAAGCTCAATCCAAGCGTGATTTATTACCGTCAGAGAAAAGCCATGAAATTGCACTGAAACAAGACAATTACGAGGTGAATGACCAAGCGATTTATTTTTGGCAAGGAACTGCGTAAAAAAAGCGCCGAGAAAAGATTACTGTCAGCACGGTTACCTCTTCTCAGTGCCTTTGCGTGGGTCGGGGGCGTTCTCCCGCTCACACAAATAAGATAAAAGTGTTTCATTCTCAGTTGTCTTAGTTCACAAAGCGGGCAGACAAAAGAACGCTGCTATTGACGGAGTGAAAGAAAGACCGTTTCAGACTAAAGATAGTTATGAGTTGTAAAAGATGTGGAAAAGAGAAGAATGGAAAATAGAAAGGAATGAATAATGTTAAATGGATACAGAAAAGAGGATAGTTTAGTCAAATTATGATAAAGATTGCATAGGAATAAAAATGCATGAAAGGATAAGAATGATGGTGAACAAAAAACATTACATGACTGAAAATAGTTAGGTTACATGAAAAAGATGATGAGAAAGCGAGACTAAAGAACAAAATGGAGAAAGAATTGCCAAAATGAAGAAAAACCACGATAAAGAAAAAATATCATAAGAAAACCCCATAGTAGGAAAAAGCATAAAAAATAACAAAAGAAAATGTATAAAAAAATAAAAAGAACAATTTCAAGTTTTAGGAAAATAACAAAACGTTGAGGTGATACCAAGAAAAGGACGAAGGAATCGATGAAGCAAGAAATGACAAGGAAAAGTGAAAGGAAGACAGGAGGTGGGAGGGCAAATGAGGAATGAGGAGGGAGAAGGGGATGATTATGTAATGTTTCACGTCCCACGAGGCAAGGTGATGCCTGTGTTAACCCGGAAATAAAGAGATATAGGACAAGGTAGTGGTGGTGGTGGTGGTAGTGGTGATGTGTGTGTGTGTGTGTGTGTGTGTGTGTGTGTGTGTGTGTGTGTGTTTGATTATTCGTGTTGGTGTAAAGTTTTCGTATTTAGGACAGAAGTTATCCATGTAGGCAGAGAGAGAGAGAGAGAGAGAGAGAGAGAGAGAGAGAGAGAGAGAGAGAGAGAGAGAGAGAGAGAGAGAGAGAGAGAGAGAGAGAAAACATCAATACATTTCTCAACGATTTTCTTACCTGAATTCTGAGTCTTTTTCATGTTTATTTTATGTGAGAACGGCAGTGACAGATTGAATAGACCTTCATTGAGATAAATTTGTATCTTGGATCTTATATTCTAACGATCCTTTCCCTGAATTGCGATGAAGGCGGTAGCGGTGACAGTATTTTTTTTATGTAAGAGGGGGAAGCTGGGGAAGGGCAACATAAGATAATAAAACAGCCTATTAATTTGCCAGCTCCCTTACATGTTCAAGAGTCAGCCCCCAAAAATAGGGATAAACATCTTGAAACCTTCCTCTAAGATAAAGTCAAGTCATAGGAAGTTGAAAATACAGAAAGAGATAAGGAGTTACAGAGTTTACCAGTGTTGTATACATATTTGAGCTTCGAGAAGATATAAAACTGGAAATTACGTATGTACAAAATCAGCATTATACAATCCGTGGTAAATGTTACTGACTGCTGAAAAATACACATGACTACATATTATTTAAGGCATAGTATTGACAAGATTCAATAAACTACCTGATTATAAACCAAATATAGAGAACCATTGTAGATAAACACCCAATTTATCATTGACACAAGTACGTAATTAAAGTGATGAAACGTAAGGTATAGGATCCTTCTGCCTGACTTCTATATTCATGATCAATAGAAACATGATCAAATTTAAATCATCATGACTTTTTTTCTTCTTCTTAAGATAAACAAACATTTGAAGGAAAGGAACTACGTGTGGTATAAGAAAAATCCTACCATTATCCATGTTTACCCTGAAACCATGACACCACTTATTTGAAGGGAAAACTGCTAAAACTCGATGAAAATAAAACTGCATGCAACAAGATTGTCTGTAGAATTCGTGCACCAATTGTGAGGCCCAAACACGGCAAATCACCGAGGCGTGGCAGTAAACAGTGAAGGACGACTCGCCAAGACGGACCCCATGAAGCACGACAACAACACAGGGTCGTATGTCGTGTCTGGGGAACATGACCGCCCCCAAATTACTGTAGCGAGGAACCCCCTGCTGCTGGGTCCTGATGCGGCAGAGACGAGCATCCTAGCGTGTGTTCCTTGGTGTGTTGAGTCACCTGCTACCCTCGCCTCGGGAATGCTCAGTATGTTAATGGTGTGTTAGTGACGGGCACCTCGATATTAACGTTCCGCTGGTTCTTTTGTAACATATTGACATTCTAGAAGTTATTGTTTGTAAGGTTTTCTGATCGTTTCTTTCTTTCTTTCTTTCTTTCGTTTATTGGTTGTTATATATATTTAGGTAGAGATTTTATGTAAGCTTGTCTTTTTTGTTGATTTGTAAGTCTCCTATAAAAGCAATCTCTTGTCTTACGTTCAGTGCTGGAACGCGTTTTTGTATTTGTTCTGCTTATTGTTTGTTGACTTTATACAGCTTCAGAAACTCATGTGGGGATGAAAATAATACAAACTCTGGCCATTGATCTTCTCACCTCCATCTACCCTTCCTAGTCAATGAAATCGCCTAATCACACACAAAACTCAAGGTGAAAATGTGTCCCACTACTGAATGGGTTAACTCAATTATTGTAGACATCTTCCGCTTGTGACATTGTATTACTCGTTGCTTACTGAACAATTATAATACAGCAGACAATTAAGAGCTTTGAACTACTCTACCACTCATTTCACTGGCTGTGGCGTGTTTAGCAATCAGACTCAGAACTCGCTCCGAACCATGCTTCGAATCTTGACCGGCAAACATCACAGGCTGAGTTACGTAACTTACTATACTAGCGTGTCACCAATTATGCATAACAATTCTGACTTGCGTTCCTTGAATTAGATACCTTCATTATGTAATCATTTCGTCATTAGCTTCTCAGTTTTTTTACATATGTTATATATCATTAATTACGCTTTACGAGGTGTCTTGTGTGTACTGTGTCAAGCCCTATAATTACATATTTTTTTGCTCCACTATGTTACACGTATATCCTTGAGGTGATGATGATGGTTGTGGTGGTGGTGGCGGCAGGAGAAGCTGAAGACGATACAGCAGTAGTGCGGATTATGATGGCGTGTTTATGGTGGGGGTGAGGGAGGTAATGATGGTGGTTTGGTGTTGAGTAGGCGACTGATCAATGATGGACTGTTGGAGATGATAGAAATTAGGGTTGCGGGTGGCATTTGGGTAACTGTTGGATTAATATTGGTAGTAGGCTAGTAGTAGTAGTAGTAGTAGTAGTAGTAGTAGTAGTAGTAGTAGTAGTAGTAGTGGTGGTGGTGGTAGTAGAAATATTTAGTAATCATGACTTCTTAGCACTGTTGACATTCAGTATAGTATCATTTGTAGCAGTGACAATAGGAATAGTAGTATAAGTAGAAGAAGAAGACCAGGAACAGTGATAGTAACAATGACAGTGACAGTGACAGTGCGTGACTTCATGGGGGGAGGAGGGGGGCGTCGGTGATTCCTCAAAGGCTTCCCGCTACTGGACGAGGTGACCAAGTGACACACCGCCCCCATGACCTTGTAGCCGAGGCCACTAAGGTCATCAAAGGAAGGGGGACTTGAGCAAACGTACCTGACCTTATGTAATCTATTTGTTTGTGTTTTTTTGTTTTTTATTGGGGTGCTATCTCTCTCTCTCTCTCTCTCTCTCTCTCTCTCTCTCTCTCTCTCTCTCTCTCTCTCTCTCTCTCTCTCTCTCTCTCTCTCTCTCTCTCTCTACTTGATTATTCGTCTAATTATTATTCTGTATCTAGTTGATATAATTATGTGTAAAGATTTCAATGAGAATACTACATTAATCAAGACTACATTTTTAACCCTTAATACTGTGATATCAATTTTATATTATTCCAGATATCATTAAAAGATTTTATAAGTAAAATGATTATACTTTTTTCATCATAAACCCCTTCAGTACTGGGACACATTATCATATTCATTCTGCTCATTATTTGTCGATTTTATAAAGCTTTTGTGTGGATTAAAGAACAAACTCAAAGTAAAAGCGTGTCCCAATACTAAATGGGGTTGAGAGTTATAGATTATCTGTTTTCTCATCCATGGCGATTCTGTAATATCCACCTTGCAATAGAAAAGGATAAATGATTCTATAAAGTTTAAAAGTTGTTTGCAGGAAGAAGACATTAATCATTTAAGCTCTCCATCGAGTGGCAGCATCAACAGTGGCAGTGTATCTGTGTGTGCGTGTCCTCAGGTAGCAAAATTACTGCGCCAGGGTCCGTGACATAGAATATAAAGCCACCAGTCTCCTCTCAAAGGCTTACAGACGCGTGACTTAAAAGGTTGGCTACGAACCCTCTCCAGCGGTGCTCACATTGCATGCCGGGTAATCTAAAGCGAAACTAAAGGAAGGAAAGGAATGGTGATTATTATTTTCTTTCGTGCAAACGTGACAATCCAACCCTTATGAGTCTCTGATCCCTTGTGGCCCTGAGCTACTTCATATACATATTTTTTTTCTTTTTGGAATGAAGTTTTGCGTATATATCATAAACACACACACACACACACACACACACACACAGGGGTACGAGCGTGTGTTTGTCGGATAAGGCAGCAAAAATAATGGTGATCAGTGGAAAGGAAGAAACCTCGACTTATCTGTATCTTCCTGCCTGGGGTGTGAGAGACGGTCACTGCGGGAGCCGGCGTCACCTGTCTTTACATGAGGATTGTCTGGGATTTTTTATTTTTATTTTTTGGGGGGAGTTGGAACAATATAAATCAAGTGTCGTCTAATTTTAACTTTTCGTTCAGAGATTGTATATGCAACTTTCCTATCAAATATTACGTGTGCTACATACATACTTCCATTCACAAAAAGTAATATTAGAATGTTTTATTCCTTGTGGTAATGCCGCAAGCCTCATACCATTAGGGGGGGGGGGGATAGCACGGTCCTGGAGAAGAATGTGTTCATGAATGGAGAAGAGGGCTGAGTATGACAAGTGCTAAAGTCCATATTCTGAAACGCTTGGCTCTCTCACTACCAAAGTTTTCCAAAGACTCCAGTTGAAAATATTCGTGTTTTTAGGGGTACTTTTTACGGTTCTGGTGATAGATTGCTAAGATTTATAGTTCATCAAAAGGAAAATTGACCTAAAAACCCGGTAAGTCGTCTGTGTGGCCTTGGAAAGTGGTCGTAGTGAATATAAGGGTAAATATTTTAAATAAAGACGTAGTTTACCTTGGAATCGACAATGAGTAGCGATAAAAGCAAATTATGATGACCGCACTACTTTACATAGCAAACACCAGTATGATGAGAACAAAAACAATATAAAAGTAAAGAAAAAGAACATGTAATTCACCGGTACTCTTGCTTAAGGAGAAGGGAATATAGGAGGGCCATAATGGGGGTAATGAGGTGGCTTGTAGGGTTAAAGGACAGGTAAGGGAGGCCAGGTGGCAGTAAGGGAGTGGTTCGTCTCGTGACCAAGCTGTGTTAGGCCCCTGTGCTGATAAACTTAATTTTTCTCGTACTAATAAATCTGACGAGGCGAGTTACTGTTATTATTACTGCCAGAAACCAGTGAGGGAGAGAGAGAGAGAGAGAGAGAGAGAGAGAGAGAGAGAGAGAGAGAGAGAGAGAGAGAGATTCGTAGTTTTGTTGTTGTTCTTGTTGTTGTT
>CM035179.1:8442042-8461379 GCA_020233015.1 Callinectes sapidus
TTAAGATGTGTTCCATTTGTCTTATATTTATTGGTTTCCTTTGTGTGTTCATTTGCTTTATTGTTCTATTTTTGTATTGTTTTGTAAGTGTTTGTTTCTTTATTGTCTCCTCTTACTTTTTTTTCTTTTTCATCTCTCTCTCTCTCTCTCTCTCTCTCTCTCTCTCTCTCTCTCTCTCTCTCTCTCTCTCTCTCTCTCTCTCTCTCTCTCTCTCTCTCTCTCTCTCTCTCTCACTCTTTTAAGCCTTATGATTTGACGTTTCTCATTCACTTTGTTACTACTGTCATCAACTTTGACCTTGGCGGATCTTTTGTGTCCTCTTTTTACTCCATACAATTCCCTGCAACGCCTCTCCTTGTCCGCTTGTCAGGTGCTACAGGATAATGAGATAATTCAAGTACCGTCACGTGATTCATTCTCTCAACGTGCTACTATCAACTGCACCAAGTCACTCTCTTATGTTTGTCCGCCCTTCCCTCATATTTGTCTAAAACTTAACTTATCTATTTTATCTTTTCATCTTTCCTCGTTTACTTTCTCTTTCATTTCTTGCTCTCTCTCTCTTCATCACTCGGTTTGTCTTCTACGTTTCGTTCTCTCACCTCTATTCTCTCTTCATTCATTTCTTTTTGTTCCTCCTGCAACTCTTCTCCTTCGCTAAAGTTGTTATTTGATTTCTTCTCCACCTTCTCTTCGTTCATATTCATCAAAGTGTCATTATGTTCCTCCTCCTCCTCCTCCTCCTCCTCCTCCTCCTCCTCCTCCTCCTCCTCCTCCTCCTCCTTGTATTTCTCATCCAAAGGTAAAGAATAGCCTCTGACAGAATGGAGTGTCTTTCTCCCTCACCCTCTTCCATCATCTCTACGTTCCATTTCTCTTTCATCTCTTGGCTCCTCCTCCATCTCCTCCTCCTCCTCCTTGCTCTTCGTCATTCCAAGGTCATTGCACGAGGGAATAAAAGTGGTATACTGTGTCCTTCATTTCGTGTTCGTCATTCGTTCAATTTTATCTTTTCTTGCTCCTCTTCCTCTTCTTTGAGTATCTATTCCCCTTTGTTTCGCCTTTGACATATTCCTCGTCCAATTTATCCTTCATCTCCTCCGCTGCCTCCGACTCAATACTCTGGCCATCTCATGCAAAGAATGGTCTCGCTGTCTTTAATCTCGTCTCTAGTCTCATCGCCGGTCTCGTCTTGTCTCGTCTCGTCTCCCCGCAAAGCCTTGGTCTAGACTGAGGGGTGAATCTTCTTCGAAAAGTTGAAGCCGCGTCACTACGAATTCGGGTCATTGCGGTATTTCGGTGTTGTGTTATGCTTGTGGCTCGTTCGCCGCTGAATCCAAGGCTTCGGCTGGGCTGGACTTGTCAAGGTAACTAATGCTGTAATGTTTGCTGGGTTAGCGGAAGAAACTCGTCTGGTGTTGAATATTGTATGTTTTCTTCTACTTTTTCATTTGTTTTGTCCTTGATGTTAATTGAATGACCTCCATCTGTGTAAGCAAAGGGTGTGTGTGCGTGTGTGTGTGTGTGTGTGTGTGTGTGTGTGTGTGTGTGTGTGTGTGTGTGTGTGTCTGTGTGTCTGTGTGTTCTGTCTTCACGTTTTTCTCCCGACATACAAATTAACGAAAGGAACTTATGTTTGTCATTATTTTCAGCTTGTGCGTCATGTTTACATTTTTCATGCAGGCAAAATGAATGTATTATCTGTATTCTTTTTTCCCACCAGCCATGCCACGCGTCATCGTTATTGCATTTATGACTTTTGAGGAGTTCTGCATACAAGAGACATGCATTTAATCCGACATTCATTCTTTCCGTTGTAATTTGATTGGATGGGAAGAATTGTGATTGTCATATTGAAGTAAGCTTACCTGAGCTCAACATTTTGTAAGGAATATAATATAGTTTTATTTCAGAATGATTCATGGATTGTTAGTTCGGAAAAATTGGTGGTTTCTTTTTCTTTCTTTTTTCTTTTTCTTTTTTTTATAGTTTACGTGACGGCAGAAGCGCTCCATGCTTTACTTTTCTCTGAATTTAGGAATATTAAATTTTTGCATGCAAGTAAATTATTTTCTGTTTTCTCTTATTTTTCTCATGGAATTACCCAACTTCATAATTTATTAACTACTTTTTTATATTTTAGCTTCCAATCTCAACTTCTTTTTCATGTGACTAATTAGATCCAAATGTTTTATAATCATCACTCTCAGATCAAGCGTATTGAAGTTTAAAGGTGAATCCTACGGCAGGTAAATTAATCACTTCGCCAGCAGGTACTTACTCTGGTGAATTAGCGGTAAATCCATTAATGATTTTTTTCACTCTTAAAGACTTTCATTACTCAGCCTCGGCCAGTTAATAATGAGACCAACCTCTGTATAATTATTACTCAAAGAATTTCGTTGATCACATCCATTAGAATATTCTCCATTTTTTCACTCCTTGATTAGCATTTCCCATTACTTTCTTTATTTCACCGCGTCCAATTAGCGCTGTACTCCTCATCGATGTTACTGATTACTCTCGGCATTGCAATCGTCATATTTTCCTTTGGAGCACTGCCGCTTTCATCGTAATCTAATCATCATCTTTTATCTATCTTAACGAAGTCACGATTCTTTTCCTTTACATCGCGTTACTCTCAGATTGTTATGATTTAATACGCTACATTTACATTCATCGCATTTTCTGTTGTAATATCTTTCCTCCTCTCATCTTGTAATCAGCATTTTTCCATTTCATCTTAACAAAGTCAATCAGTATAAACGTTTTATTCGTCTTTCTTTCCACTATGATATTATTCCTTCCTCCCCTTCATATAACATAACTTTGCTCTTAATATTGTCATTCCTTCCATTACATTATTCCTTCCTCATCATTTACTCATACTTCATATATTTTAACCAAGCAAGTTGCTGAGGAAGGTCATCTCTGTTTTTATTGATGTGCACAAGGACATCTATCAATACCCGTAAAAACTTAAGCACCTCAAGGAAGCAAAACAATCAACTGTAATTACAGCGAGGCGTTCAGGAATGAGAGGGTTTGATGGATCGAGCAAGGGTTAGGAGAGAAATAGTGAGAGGGTGAGGGAGAGAGAAAGAGAAGGGTGTTTGAATGAGAGGGTGCTGAAGAGGGATCAAGAGAAAGACGGAGAGACATCAGGAACTTGAAAGGAAGAAAAGGGACAGGGAGGAAAACGAGAGAGAGAGAGAGGGGGGGGGGGTGGAGGGCTGGTGGTGTTAGGGGCAACCGTGGAGTGTGAGTTGTAAACACGTACACCTATTGACCTATTGGAGGGAGGGAGACCTTGGCGTGCAGACCTTCCTGTACGATACGTGACAACGACTCCACTTCAGTTCACGTATCGATGTACCAATGGCAATACTTCTGCTGGATAATATAGGAAGAGAGGAATAGTAAATATCGAAATAGGAAGAGAAATGGCAGAAATCATTGTTATGTGGAATAAAAAAAAGGTGATTTCTTATATTGTTTTCCTTTTTCAATTGCAAATACTCCCATTGCAAGAAAAGTAAATAAGACAAGTTTTTCAGTCAACTATAAAGAAAATATCGAACAAATCAAAGTAATTTAGTTATGTTTTTTTGGGGGGTATATTTTGGCGTAATAGCCGTTACTTTTCTTTATGGATGAATCTTTGTTATTTATTCTTATTTTCTGTGTGGCCTTGACCTGCTGATGTATTGGTGGTGGTGGCGGTGGGGGTGGTGGTGGTGGTGGTGCCGTAGGTCCCGTGGGAGAGTCACGGAAATATCAAAGTAAATCCTCTCCGCTTCATCGAAACTATGGTCTAAGACTAAACCTTTTGAAGTGAATGTTTTTACAGACTGAGTAGTGATGTGTTTGTGGGTGCGTCCTTTGATGTTGTGCGTGTGTGTGTGTGTGTGTGTGTGTGTGTGTGCTATTAACATTGAACGAACAGATGTAGGACAGAATTTTAAGTAAAGACAGTCTTCAGTGAACAAATGTTAAGACGCACTTGCACACACACACACACACACACACACACACACACACACACACACACACACACACACACACACACACACACACACACACACACACACACACACACACACACACGAATAGGAAAGAAAACATACACTTTCGTTTTATTCTCGTTGTGTGCCAATATGCTAAAGGATTCAGGTGTGTGTTCGTGTGAGTGTCCGTGGGAAAGGTTTCCAATACGAGTAATCCCAGATGCCCTTTACCAGTTGGTTCCGGAGATAAATTGCTCTTTTTCCCTTAACCTTCAATATCGATTCGAGAAATGATTCCTGGTCTATATCCATTTTGTGGTGAAACTGGCCCCTTAATAGATTGATCACTAATATAGGATTGGATGTGATGTAACTGCCAAAAAGTCATAGCAACCATGGAGTTAGTGAAGAGTTGCCTGGGGTCTTATCATAAGGTGGCAGTAGTGACGTCAGGAGGCGCCTTAATCATGCATGGAGAGCGCTGTGCGGCCAATGGGAGGCGGTGTTCTCGGCAGCCTGAGTGAAGGGGAACTCATTTATTCATGACTAAGTAGTTCTACTCCACTGTTGCTTTCCATGGCAACTAACCCTGCGTTGTTGTGTTTTCCTCTCTCTAATCATCGCACATCACTGCCAGAAGAGGCAAGAGGATCTTACGTTCGTCCCTCCCTCCCTCACTGTGATAAGAAAAGGCGCCGCTGCTCTTATTAATGAAGGCAGATTAATTGTTATTATTGACTGCTTGCCGATAACCATTACACAGATAAAGTGAGTGAGAGGAAGTTCCTATTGATGGGATTTCAAGGAACAGAGACGAAAAAAATAATAATAATAACTTCTCAGGAAATCATATAGTGTGGAATGTCCAGATGACCAAACATGTACAAGGGTTAACACGCGAATCCATCACCACCACACCACCATCAAGACGAGAACGTTGCTGATTTTCATTACTGATCGCGTGTCATTGTTCCCCTTCCTTCATTCTTTCTTGTAACCTCAAATTAGTGAGCGCATATAGTGGTGAGCAATAAATATAGTTAATCTTTCATGAAACAGCGCAAACTGCTGATCCTAAAGCTTTACTGAGGACTCCAAAAGGCCGGAGGCAGTTGCTTCACTACACAGCCAGCAGGCCTTCCTTTGACCCGTGGAATTACGAACTAGACTCACTTGCCTCTGTGTCTAGAATTAGAATATTTTTCAACATGATAAATAGCTCAGTATTGACGATTTCTGAGTGCGGTGGTGCCAAGTCTTCAAGGCCGCGGGGCGGGTGGGGACGCGGCTTCCTGTTCAATAAAATAATACCCAGGAGGCCACCTACGCCCTTGCCTCTCACCACCCGCACAGACCCTTTGCTTTCGCTTACAGTCGGACAAGGAAGTTCTATTTGCATTTACACATACAGACTCCTTGATCTCAACCCTCTATAACTCTATAACTCTATAACCCTCTAACTCATATCTAATACAATTTACCTAAGTACTTGTCTTACGTCCATGGCTTGTATTCTGACAACCTTGAAAAGTCGACTCCCATGAAACCTGAGACACGCGTGACAAGCGTGGGGTGGCGTGAGGTGGCTGAACAGTCACTTGTGTGCCCATCAGGAATGTCAGTGCCAGTGGAGTTTCGATCATGCAATAGTAATGGGTTTTGATTCTCTTGTATACGTTGAAAGACTACTTACTGTACACTGACTACGACACAGCACTTAGGTGAGAGGAAAGAATGCACCTACGGCTTTTGAGTTTGGGCTATTCGGTTTGATTTGTTAGGAACTTTGAGTGTGTGTGTGTGTGTGTGTGTGTGTGTGTGTGTGTGTGTGTGTGTGTGTGTGTGCGTGTTTGTATTGAAAGCGTCAGCATTTCTTTCTAAATTTTGACAAGTAATAATGATAGATGCACAGAAAACCACCAGCTTATCAAACACCCTAATTGAGCACTTTCACATAGAACCGATGGATCATTCAGTGGTGGATTATCAAGCGAGAGACATCAATCATAGTAACATTACACACACACACACACACACACACACACACACACACACACACACACACACACACACACACACACACACACACACTTACACTATCATGGCAAAGGACATATCTGGAGGTAACGTTTAGCGAATACTTGGGATGTGGAGCACCACCGGAGACAACCTTGAAAGAAACATTGACAGATAAATCTTTCCTTACCCGCGTTCCACTGGGTCTCTACATGTTCTTTTTACATCTGTCCCAGCTCCCCTAACGTGAGTGCTGAAGGGGAAGAATGCTATTAAGTAGAATGTCTGGAAAATGGACTGAAAAGAATGCTGGAGTGCAATGAGGCATGAAATATTGCTTGACAACTTAGATTATAGTAAGGCCAGAATGTGTGTGAGAGAATGAGAAAAGAAATGTTAACGGAATGCGTCACTCAGCTCACAAATCTTGTCGTATTGGACATGCAAATAAATGTTTCGCCTTTTTTTGTGTATTTACGTTTATAAATATTGAATAAACGAAGCCGCTATATACAATCATAGAGGATAAAACACACAAAGAAAATTAAAAAAGAGGAAAAATGAAAATAATAATACACAGTTTATCTAAAAAAAAAGTTTATGCATTGAGGAATTTCGATTAGTGTCCTATCATGGAATTCATTATGAAAAAAAGACGGATAGACACTAAAGTTACTGTTAGCGAATGAACAAGACGCCACAAAAAAAAATAACTAGAGAAACATATTTTGTACCTCAAGAATGTCATCATAATGAAAAACATACATCAAAATCCTTCCAATAAATTGACAAGCAAGACAAATGAAGGACACTTATGAGGACGATAAATTAACAACTGACACAGCGGTTTATTTACCATAACGATTTACCCTCATAAGAATTCGCTTTAGACGGGCTGGGGTCTCAGAGTGATAAAGTGTTCCGGAAGTGTGACGAGCAATTAACTATTATTGACACACTAGTACACATTTTTACTTTGAGCTTGTGCGTGATTAGACGATTTTATTGACATTAGGAAGGGTCTTTGGAAACTACAATCTGTACCATTTCAATCCTCACATGAGATTCTGAAGCTATACAGAATCGACCAATAATACGCTGAATAAATATGAAAATACGTCACAGTTTTGAAGGGGTTAGACTGTAGGAGTAATAGACTGTTCCTTTAGTGTGGCTCGTGATGAAATGTTCCGGAGTCTCGATGAATGACGGGCGCCTGGCTCTCCTTCCCCGCACTACATCGCCTTCAGGTTTACGGAAGCGACGATAAAGCATGATACCGGAAGTGTGGCGAGAAATTGACTATTATTAAACTGTAGGAGCATTAGAGTCTTCCTTTGGTGTGGCTAGTGATGAGCTGTCCCGGAGTCTTGATGAATGACGGTCGGCTGGCAGTACATCGCCTTCAGGTTTACAGGAGCAGCGTCGTAGCTCGATTTTTTTCCTCGCGGTGTTGAGTAATGAGACTTAATTGCCTTCGGGTGCTATTTCAGCCCCTTACATTCATTATCTTCTTTCCCGCCCCTCACCCTTCATTACATTTACTGCATAATTACCGCTCTTAAAAGCTTTTGCGCCGAGGAGGATGAGTATTACGTTATGGATGCGTGTAATGCGTGTAATTTTGTCATAAACTGCGCTGTGATGTCACATGTTTGGCTTTTTATTGTTGCATTTTTTTTATTTACCTATTTTTTATGTGTGTGTTGTTGGGTTTTGACTTCTTTTTTATATACTTCCTTGTTGAAGATTGCATTGAGTTTTGTGAAGTTTTTGGAACTCTGCATTTCTTTCTTAATGCTGTTTTTCTTATTTATATTTTTGCGTTTATTGTTGAATTTTGAGGTCTTATTTGCTTTTTTATACTTCCAAGTTAAACACAATATTTACTTTTGCGAAACTTTTTACAACTCTATTTCCTTTTTACAATTGCCATTTTATTTACCTATTTTACTCCTGTCATTGAGTTTTGCACCCACCACCACCA
The DNA here is from genome assembly GCA_020233015.1 of Callinectes sapidus. Classification (NCBI taxonomy): domain Eukaryota; kingdom Metazoa; phylum Arthropoda; class Malacostraca; order Decapoda; family Portunidae; genus Callinectes; species Callinectes sapidus. The sequence continues at coordinate 8,450,053 of CM035179.1, forward strand.
TCATCACCACACATCAACAAGAGCAATAAATTTACAACCACAAATAATTAATGCATCTCCTTCCTCTTCATCACATACACGTCGTCATGATCTAAAGTAAAGTACCAAACATACCACACTCCCTCTAAGATGACCTGTTTCTTTTGTCTGTCAAGGTCAGTGTGTTCTAGTAGGCCTAAGCAATGTTCATTCACCATGCAAATGTCAACAAGAGAAGTAGGACGAGAAGTAGGTCGTGGCTTAGGCCTTAACCTTGACCGTCTTTTGATCTTGACGTTATCCAAAGTCACTCATCTTCCTGGAATCTGAAAAGTATGCTCTCAGAAGTCAGGGAAAAAGGTGTAAAGTTCACCGTGACCTTTTTTTTAATTTGCTCCTGACTTTTTCGTAGAAGTAAAAGTGTGTGTGTGTGTGTGTTGGGGGGATGCTTATGTAAGGAGTCCAGTTCAGTTCAGAGCTTTTCTTCTTTTGTAAGTAAGTGTCAAGAATTATGATTAGTGTACTCGTATAGATTATAATGAAGTGTATCAGTGAATGAATAATGTGTGAGTATATGAACATGTTTATTAATTTCTACCTTGTAATGCTTTGATAAGAGTGGAAGTAGATTGTTTTGTTCATTTGACCTCTTCTGAAGCTTTACAAGTTCAGCAAATAATAAGCAGAATAAACATGAAAATGCGTCCCAGTACTGAAGTTATTATTGTTTAATTTTCTCTTTTTTTAGGCTATACATTGGATTTCTACAGCACAATGAGAACAAAAGTCTGCACTATTATCTCGAACGCATTGTCTTTCATAAATATATAACTGAAAGAAAAGAGATAACCACTTACTTTTTTTATCAGGAACCCATACATATACATATGTAACCTCACTTTTTATATCATCCATTATAATACAATGGGTTCAGGCGTTCTATGAAGAATGCCACGTGACTTCCTGTGAAGGTTACCATGACAGTTAAATGTTAGGCAGACCTTTAGCTTGGCGTCACTACAGTACTAATTCACAATGAACTTTGCCTGTGACGTCAGCGGTAGCGGGATATGGGGGCGGCGGGATTACCTGCTTGGCCTTATAAACCGTATCTCACTTTCCTGTATCCCAATTTCTTCGTCGTCTTTGTTTATTGCGGTGCGTCTAATAAATTCCCGTTTTTTGTTGGATTCTTTGCATTCGGGGTGACGGAGGAAGCTCATGTTTCACTCCTCGCAGCACTCCTGTCTTCCGCCCTTCCCGCCTCCCTTCACTCTCCTCCGCCTCTCTCTCTCGAAGGTCACCTGCATTTCCTAGTAGAGGACCTTTTCTCCTTTCCTATTATCGATAAAGTCTTCCTCCTCATGTTCATTCTTCTTCCTCTCCTCCTTCTTGCCTTCTTCCTTTTCTTACGTTGATGTGGTCTTCCTTGGATGAATTCTGCCTTTTTGTCCTCATTTTCTTCCTCCTATTTCTTCTCTATCTTCCTCGTACTTATCCTCGTTCTTTGCTTGTTTCTTGTCTCATCTTCCTCTTTCTCATCTCATTTAATTTCTTCCTCATCTGCCATACTGGAATACTTCTCTCCGTTCTGTTTTCATCCCCTTTTCTATGTCTCTTTTCTGCATTTCTTCCTGCCCGGTGCATATTTACCTTTTTTTTTCCTCTCCACTTCCCTCTTGTCTGACCTGCTCTTTGTGTTCCTTGTCCCCTCCTCCAATACCTCTTATTTATCCCTCTCCTCCGCTTTCCTCGTACGTCACTCGTGTCATCATTCTCCTTCATTCCATTCCATCTCCCAGGACCATGTATCAAACCCTCACGTGATTTGAAGTTACTGCGTTACCGAGGTAGTGAAGAATGACTCTCCTTCATCCCTGTCCCTGTAATGAATAAGGTGTAATGAATGGACTCCCCCTCTCACCGACCCTTAAGACTTCATTAGCGTCAGTCACTGTGGGTCGTGATGGATGCTCGCAAGCCACGGAAACTATCCCCGGGAAGAGGCACGTCGAGGTCACGGCTTTGAGGTTTATCCTGGCCGTCTCTCGCAGCTCACTTTCCTGAATCGATGCTCCGGGGAATACTCTCGTTGACTTAACTGCATGGGGTGACACTGCAGCAGGACGGAAAAACAATGGCATCAGCAACAGTAACAATAACAGCAACAGCAGAAGCAGCAATATCATCACCACTATCACGAACAACAGCAATAATAATGATAATAATAATAATAATAATAATAATAATAATAATAATAATAATAATAATAATAATAATAATAATAATAAATTTGCTCGTAGGAAACAGCAGAGGCGCCGCAGTCCAGAATATCGCACGGGTTTCGCAGTCTGGTCACGAGTCACGAGTCACGAGTCACGAATCACGAATCACATGACACAAGACTCGAAGCGCTCCCGTCGAGATATCAAGGAAGTCTCGCCAGTTCTCATCACGCGGAGAAAATCACATACCTGAAGTCTGCTGCGGTCCTGCTTTGACTTAACGAGACTCCAACTTGATTAATATTTTAGAGATTCCGGCGCCAAGATTCGAGGAACCGACTTTTATGGATTAGACTTGTGCATGGCTATATTTTTTTCTTTCTTTTTTTTATATCTTATTTGTTGACGTGTTTGGGATTCATATTTCCTTGCCTTAACGCTACGGTTCTTATCAGCTTATGGATCAGGACTAAAATTAGAGTATTATAATATGTTTAATAGTGGAGACAGTTAAGACATCGATTACGTAAATAATAATGATAATAGTAAATAAAATAAATGAGTAAAGAAAAGTCTCCTAAAATAACAAGCGTCAGTAGGGTGAGGACGCGTTGTTTGGCTGTGTGAAGTAAGATAATGACACGTGTATTTCTCCCCACGTCCTTGGTTAATTGTCCTCCCAGCAGCAGCAGCGGTTAATTGGTAATTCAGCTGATGAAATGTCGCAAAGCAGGTATTAAGGAAGTGTATGTGGTGGTGTTCCTCTCGTTCTCAGCATAGATTGATAGCCTTAGCAGCTCGTCGTCCTAGCACATGTAATTCAGATTCTTTCGATAATAGATATGCGCATGAAAACCTATGATAGCAGCAACATTAACTACTACTACTACTACTACTACTACTACTACTACTACTACTACTACTACTACTACTACTACTGATATACTTTAATCAATACAAAACTGGTAGCTCTTCAGTTTCTCACGTCGCTATGTCAGATATAGATAGTGCGTACATAGCCAGCTTATCATTGCTGTTTATCTCGCATGTCGCAGGCTAAACTACGTGTGACTGCAGCTTAGGAGCAAGATAGTGGGATATATTTTCGGTGTTTCGACTGCATAATAACATCAGGTCACCTCGCGAGGGTTAGTGAGAGGGGAACTCTGCTTTCTTCCTTCCATCATGGCTTCAAGGTCACTACCGGTAATACAGAGTGCAGTAACTAAATGTTGGTCATGAGCTGCTTGTCAGAAGTGTTGTACTAAACGGCGCTCTATTTACATAAAGTGTCATGTATAGTACGAGTACATTATATACAATATATTTCCTCCGTTTATCATTTCCTTTATTGTTATGTCCCTAAAAATTTGCACACCATGTCCAGCCAGATTAGAGACTTTCCCAACATAAGAGAGAGACACTACACCAAAGATTGCAGTGGGACTTATACACATTGATTATACTGAATGTATACTGAAGCTTTGTGCTGCAGGAGAAAGTAGATGTCTTTACAAAACATCATCCGTTGAAACGAAGGAATCCTTGCACTTCAACCAAACCAAATACCAATTTTGCTTAGCCTTTGAAGATATATTGGTGCATAAGTATCATTCACTGCCACAGGAACACTATATTTTATCCTACTTCCTCTAATACCTAAAATTTTCTTTAATACTTGAATATGCACCAGAGGAACTTTGTGGTTTTATAGTTCAGAAATATTCAGCCTTTTGGGAGGGAGGAAGAGAGAGGGAAAGAGGGAGAAAGGAAGGAGGAGGAGGAGGAGGAGGAGGAGGAGAATTAGTACAGGAATCTTATCGTAAATTAAATGTAAATCTTATTCTCCAACAGGAATCACTGGACACCAGAAGAGCCGCCGCCACTTGGTACCATTCTTCCAAAGGGGCCGCCGCCTCCCTGCCCACCACCTCCACCTCCACCAGAAGCGTCGACTCCAGCGATTCCGGGATTTACGACCTCGATGACGACTATTCCTTCGTCATCACGGAAAACTCCCCGCCCGAGCTAGTGCGCCGCGTGGAAGCTGACTTTACCCCCATTGAGAACCTGGGTAAGACTTGTTGTTGCTGTTGTTGGTCGGTGGTGGCTTGCTAGTTAATTCTGAGTTTCTCTCTCTCTCTCTCTCTCTCTCTCTCTCTCTCTCTCTCTCTCTCTCTCTCTCTCTCTCTCTCTCTCTCTCTCTCTCTCTCTCTCTCTCAACCTGAAGAAAGGCATGTTCCGATATTTGGCTATTTGAAGCAAGACATGCATAAGAAGAAGGTATGCATAATAAGCGTAAGTTCCTCCTCCTCCTCCTCCTCCTCTCATGTTCACTACCATCACTACCTCCGCACCGCCACTAAAACACCCTTCTCTCTTGGCAGACCTTATCGTGACGGGCAAGCAGTGTCCTCGCCTGCTCAGTGGGTATGAGAAGGCACGGCAGGAGGAGCAGGCCATCCTGGCGTCGCTGAGGGAGGAGGGCTTCATCGCCACTTCCAAGCAGAAGTGCAGCACCGGCATTGCCTTTGAAATCGTTGAAGCCACTCCGGCCACAGAGTCAGCAGGATCCAGCAAGATCAAGCCGAAGGTTAGTGTGGATGATTAGTGTACGCTAAGGTTGAGTTTGCTGAAATTAACGTAAGTTTGCTGGGGTTATTTTCGGGGAAATCTTGGGAACATAGTTATTTATGATGTTGTAGTCTTTACGTTTCTCATTGATAATAAGAACAAAAACAACAGGCTCTCTAGAATAAAGAATATAAGGATGATGAAAACATCAAATGAATAATAGATAAATAAACATATGTGAATAGTCTGCTTTAATCATCTTTGCATAATGCTTGTGGCTTCTCGTTAAGCTTAACAAAATGGTCTGATGTGGACTTAAATTACGGTTCAAAAGATTTTTTAAGGACACAAGATTACATGGTTCTAATAATATAAAGACAACTGTAATTTTTAACAACGAATCATTGTATTCTTAGGATTTCCTTCCGGAGGAGACACGGCAGCACCTTGAGTCCCAGAGGAATAAGTTCAACCTACGAGATCTGACTCACGCTGACGTACGCATGAAGATGGAGATGGCAGACATGAGGCGGCAGGTGAATATTGAAACTAGCGTTGTCTTTTGCCTCCATCATCATGATTTCCAATACTTTTTCCATCTTACTTCCTGTATTAGCTCTTTTTTTCATTATTAAACATCCAATACTTTTGTTTTTTATTATACTTTTTTAGTTTATTATTACATGACACTATGTAGCCAATGTATTTTGGCGTGTGTGTGTGTGTGTGTGTATGTGTGTGTGTGTGTGTGTGTGTGTGTGTGTGTGTGTGTGTGTGTGTGTGTGTGTTATTCACCACGGTCGCCTGCTGGTCACCCAGCCAGCCTTTCTCCACGGAGCGAGCTCAGAGCTCATATTGACCGATCTTCGGGTAGGGCTAAGACCACATCTCACACTACACACCGGGACAGCGAGGCCACAACCCCTCGTGTTACGTCCCGTACCTACTTGCTGCTAGGTGAACAGGGGCTAGATACACATTAAGAGGCTTGCCCATTTGCCTCGCCGCGCCTGGGACTCGAACCCCGGCCCTCTCGGTTGTGAGCCGAGCGTGCTAATCACTACACTGTGTGTGTGTGTGTGTGTGTGTGTGTGTGTGTGTGTGTGTGTGTGTGTGTGTGTGTGTCTGTGTGTGTGTGTGTGTGTGTGTGTGTGTGTGTGTGTGTGTGTGTATGCGTTCAATATGTTTCTTATCTTAATTAATTCTCTCCTTAACAGGCTGAGCTGACGTCAAAGAAGGAAAAAATGGCTGCTCTCTGCAAGAACGAGAACTCTGAGGAGAAGAAAACAAATGATCTGCGGGATAAGCTGACACAACAGAGAAGCTCAGCGCTGGAGAAGAGGTGGGTCCCGCATGTGGCTCTTGTAGATAGATGGATATATAGATAGATAGATAGTCAGATAGATAGGTAGGTGGATATATATATATATATATATATATATATTGATAGATAGATAAATAGATAGATAGATATATGGACGTTTATATATAGATGGAAGAACAAATGAATACTTAGATGGATAGATAGATATGTAGGCAGATAGACATGTAAATATATTATAATGGTTACTCAACATACATACATACATACATACTTACTTACATAAATATACATGTGTTTACAGTTCTATCATGTCATCAAGTACTGCGTAAAACATTCTCCTTATAAACTTATTGATTTTTCCCTTTTTTTACGTTTTCAACAAATTTTCAGATATTTTCACTTTGCCACAGAATACAGAAAGGTCTCGAGTCGTTATTGATCTCAACATCAGTAAATGTTAGAATGTGAATGTTGGTTGAAATACTTGCCTGCATATCATGTTGAAGTAATCCTTCGAATGCAATTTGGGAAAATATCTTGAAAGCTTTAATGTTCTGTTTGATCTGTGTATTGTTTTCTCCGATGAATCACATTACACATCAATTACACAATAAAATCAAGGTTATTTTCATATATCAATTTTATGACATGTTAAGTAATGTCGGGATGCTTTTTCATAGAAACTTTGTTCATTTTAGAAATATTCCAAGATTTCCATATCAGAGACGTTCATTCACCATTTTCTCTTCAGGGAAGCGCACTTGAAAGAACTCCGTGACAAACTGCAGGCACAGAACCAGAAGGCTAAGCAGGTGAAGCTCAAAAAGATAATAAACGCCCCTCCCGTCCCTGTTCCTTTCGGCTCCACTGCTCAGGTCTTCCTCAAGTCAAACCACAACGACAGCTTTTTCGACTGATTGGTATCCTGACTATTAAGATTTACATCTGTCCCAATGAGCGTGTGAATTGTGATGCTGTGTAGATGATTCAAGATGTCACAAAAGCAGTTCTGCATATACTTGTGAAAGTGAACCAGTGTATAGAAAGCATTATATGTTCATGAATGAGAACTTGTGCATGAGGTAGCACGAGAAAATGTTTGGAATGTGACCTGTTTGTGCCATGTGGCGTGTGGTTACTGAAGAAAAATCCTCATAATGTAGTGCACACCCACACTTTTGGCAGAGTGAATGAAATCAGTGGAGTCGTGCGATTATTGTTGATAAGATTGAGAAAGTTTTGATAAAAGACAAGACGTGTTCACATCTAGATTTCCAGGATATCTAGGTGAAAGCGTTGAATTGGATGAACAGGAAGAAACTGATTTACCTTTATCATTGTGATTTAGTAAGAAAAGAGGCAATTGGCATGTTATTTGTCTATTTTTTACCGAACTACTTATTAAAAACTATAAATAAATGAAAAAATATATATATAACTGAAACATTTCATGTGCAACTTTTTTCGAAAAGATATTTTCATTGTGAAAAGAACAATATGAATGAATGTTTATCTTTCCATTCAAGATATACTGTTGTCAGAAAAATCCTAATAAGTTGTTTTGATGCGTGTTGCGTTTTGTATGAATATTACAAGAATAAGAATACGACGTACTTGTACGCATATTAGGTCAGTAGATCATGTAACATATGTTATGACCGTTGCGTGATTGGTACAAACTTAGTGAGTAGCATTGAGTGGTCCGTGGAGTGGCAAGTCCAGGGGGAGGGTGTAGCGGCATGACCCGAACACAGCACGTGCCCAGCGTGTCGCATGAACACGTGTGCCTGTCCAGGAAACACGTACTTTTTCCTGACCAGAGGTGGTATACTAATACTATGCCGTCCTTCCTCGGTGGGTCTTTTTTAATAAGGTCTGATGTGCCTTAACCCCTTCCCCCAATACGTACTGTAAGGATATACCGCGCACTTCATTGAGGGACCTGCTTCACGCCCTCCCCCTACCAGCCGGGCAGGACCCGCCTCTACTTGTGTCAGTAGGCAGTACTAATGGTATCAGTAGAGACGATTGATGTCAATTTCTAGTCAGAATGTAAAACATATAATGCCAAGTAAGTTATATGTCATAAGTTACAAATTGTGTATTTAAATAAACGTTGTAAGGCAACGTAAAGCAGTTTTATTTTTCTTGGTGAAAAACTGTCAAGTATTTTCATTATTATGAAATAAGATTACTTGTGATGATTATGACAAATGCTAAAGAAAACATACATTTTTATCTAAGCTTAAATGTTGCATGTATAATATTTTCATTAACTTAACCATAAACTTTTGGCGTCGTCACTTGCTTCGTAGTACAGCATTACTACAAGCGTTACACCACGCCATAGATTAACAGTGTAGTACAAGAAGGTTGTGGGTTGCAAGATGATCTATACAATAAAACGTATTTCATTTTGCTAATTACTAACACTACCATTAGAATATATGCGAGAGAGAGAATAACTCACCACAGTCGCCTGCTGGTCACCCAACCAGCTCCAGGTTTCCCCTTATAGAAACGGAAAGAGCTCAGAGCTTATGTAAACCGATGTGTTGATAATTATTATATGTAATCAAAAGAGTGCAAATTTGTGGCCGTGAGATCGTGACCGCCGACTCACCGGTATATAGGAGGCGTTCGACTCTGGTAGTGGCTGTGGTGGCGGTGGTGGCGGTGTGGTGCTTGGTGTTACTCTTCAGTCTCCCCCACACACCCACAGACAGCTCTTTTTTAACTGTGTTTGGTGGTGTTGCAAGCTGTTTTGAGTGTCTTCTTTCTTCCAGAGAAATGCAGACAATAACAGTGACTACGAGAACATTAATATTTACCATTAGTCTTGTTCCTTATTTTGTCAAACTCTCTACTGTTTCATCATTATTGTGTTTTTATTATCACAAGATCATTAGGTACAGGAAATTATATTGAGAGAGAAAGATAGAGAAAGGGTAGAAATTACATTGAGAGAGAGAGAGAGAGAGAGAGAGAGAGAGAGAGAGAGAGAGAGAGAGCTAGAAATTCATGCTGATAACACCATTTTATGATTCTATTGTTTCAAGTTGATGAGGAAGTACTCTAACAAATATTTATAACAAGAATTGCTAATTAGAGTGAGTTTTTACAGGAATTATGTTATGTCAAGACTCAGAGAGCGAGATAGGAGGAAGGTGGTCAGGTGGAGAGAGCAGCAGCGCCATCACAACACCCCATCGAACATGTCTGCGGCAGTGCGTTCTCTTGTAAACCTTCAGCGTGTGCCAGGTTTGCGGTGTTTGAGGGCGGCATTGTCCCAGCGGCCTGTGCACACCTGTCCCGCTGCTCTGGGCATCAATAGGCTCCCTGCAGGACGCCACACCATACCTGACAGCAGGGCACAGGTGAGGTGGGGCTGGCTGGTGGGGCGGCCGGTGTTGGGTTTTGGTGATGAATAGTACGTGGTGTGGCATAGTATGTTTAGTGCTGAGGTGAAGTTGTGTATAGGTATTACGAGTGACACTTGTTATTCTCTATCAATATATGGCAAAATACCCAGTAATCAATTGGTAGTCTGAAATTAATGGATGGTTAGGTTTGCTGTGTGATATGGATAAAGTCTGCTGATGACTGTGCAAAGGAAGTGTATGAATATGAAAAGGCTAATTATTGGTTAATGAAACAAAGACTTACTATGGACTGGGGTAACTTTTTGGGTGCTGATACAGACTGAAACAGAATGGACCAAGTTCAAAGAGAAATTGCATGGAGTAATTAATTCATGAATGTGTTCCTAAAGCAAAGTCAAAATATTTGTGCAATAAGAAGCAGACAAATGAGAATTTACACGTAAATGGAGAGTTGTGGATTAAAAAAAGAAAGAGGAAACTACTATTGTGGGAGAGGTAAGAATTGGAGACCGGTACACAGATGAGAGCAAAATGCAAAAGGCCAAGACAAATAAGGAAAAGGCTCATGTACAGTTGGAATATTTCTCTAGCACTTGTATCCCTGAGACCACAGAGTTATTACCTATTATTGATAGGAAAGAAGTCCCTACACTTGCACCTCCAACATTTACACAGGAACGCATCAGGCAAGGGATTGGTCCTTTTTTATCATTCTTTATCTCATTAATCATCGTTCTATCACTTATAACCAACTAGATTAAAAAATACCCAAATTAACATTCACTTTACACATTCATTCATATTTTCAGGATGTTAATAAATAAATAATAGTAAATAGACTCTTACTGCGCATTTAGCCATTCACATCGAATGGGAAGAGGAAACAGGAAGGAGAGGGTTTACTTCAGTGCCCCACCAGTCGTCATAGGAGAAGGAAGCCTGCCGCCAGCCTCCTCAGCACCGCCATTATCACAACGCGAGATTTGAAGGTTAGTACTGAATAATTTGCTTGAGAAAGTGAATATAATGATTTTAAGATTCCCTGGAGTTAATTGGTATATATTAATTAAGTTATTAGTGTCTGTGTTTATTTACGTTACTAATTGTGAATATTTTGTCGTAATTAAGGTTATAATTAGAAACTCTGGTTGTTAGCGTGGTGAAGTGATTAGCCAGGGTAGTTAGAAGTAGTTGAGGTGTTAGTGACTAAGTGTAACATTGTTAGGTAATTAAGTGATAGTTTAAGTAGTTGAGTGGTTATTGTTGGGTAATTAGCGTACAGTAGTTAAGGCTTGGTAAGGTATTGGCTAATTGGTGTGTTCATACTTAAATAATATTCGTTTGCTGATAGTGTAATAGTTTATTCTGCTTGCTATTTATTTTCTACAGCTTCACAAACTCACGTGGAGATTCAAATAGTACAGACTTTAGCCATTAATCTTCTGAGCTCCATACACACTTCCTAATGTCAATAAAAGCGTCTAATCACACCTAAAACTCGTGGTAAAAATGTGTCTCAGTACTGAAGTGGTTATAATAGTACAGACTGTGGCCATTAATGTTCTCACCTCCATAGACCCTTGCTAATGTCAGTAAAAGCGTCTAATCACACCTAAAACTCGCGGCAAAGACGTGTCCCAGTACTGAAGGGCAATAGTTATGCTTGTTATGCCTGTTAGTGACCGAAGGTAACTAATGAAACCAATCTAGAATCAACTGAACCTTAAATAGCAAAGGATAATTCGGTTGTTAACTAAAGAGCGAAGGGTAATTAAATGGTAGTTACGCTTGTTAAGTTTATTTATTCATCTCTCTCTCTCTCTCTCTCTCTCTCTCTCTCTC